>SRPX01000234.1:0-39417 GCA_018360215.1 Claviceps spartinae | reverse complement strand
CAAATGATTTCGTTAGTAAAATACTTCCACGTCCAAATCGGGTAAGGCGTTGAGGCAAATTCTCAAATCCTTGAGGCGTATTCTCATACTCCTAAGTACATATGTACATGCTCCATACGGAGTAGGCAGGTTCATCGGCACTCGACGTGGCTGGATTGTTGGGAGCTTGGCATTGGCAATTGTACTTATTACGGAGTATTCATGCAACAACACAACCCCATCCCCGCCCCCGCCCCCGCATCGGCTCTGACACCAATCAACGCTCCACTGTTGTCCAAGAAGCGAAAGCTTCGTTTTTGCATTAGATACCTATGTACTTAGAATTCCCAGATTCCTTGTCGCGTTGTCAAACCATTCACCAAGTGGAGCCATCTTCTACGTACAAGTTGTAACTTGTGACTCGTCAGGAAGTTGATCAAAGAAAACGCGCTTCAATTGCATCAATGTAAATCTCAGTAGGCTACATATGTACATACTTGTTGGGTCTAACGCGTCATGAAAAATTTGATACAGCTCTCTGACTGCAGCATGCATTACCCCTTCTTGATCACGCCACGGTCTGATTACCCCAAACTAATCTATCCGACCTTGCCATTGCCGCCCACGAGCTTTTCAGGGCGGAAACGCGGATGCTGACCTGCATGCTCTGAGACAAGTCCGTTGAGCGGATGGTCATGACTGTCAAGGGCTCCTTGGGGAAAAAGGTGCTCGTGACAGAATCGATGCCGCCGTTGAGGAAGACTTCGACAATGGAGCGGTCCAAGACGCCGCTCATGGACCATTTCCCGTCTCTGGCTAAGCTATTGGTGGAGAACTTGTCGGTGAAAAAGACGTCATCAAAGCCTTGGGCACCGCCTCTGTCCAGGTAGAAGGCCATGTAGCCTCCAAAGTAGTGGCCTCCTCGGATGTAGTCGCCTGACGCGGGGTTTGCAAAAGTGAAATTCAACATGGCCGTGGCTGGAACGCCGCTCTCTGGTATGCCAGTTACATTTGCCTCCCAGTACACAGCATTGGATTCTACCTTGGAAAAGTCCACCGTTGCCGTTTCATTGACTAGACTCTTCTCCAACAGAGTCTCTCCCATGACGGGCGACAGATCATACGGGATGGAGACCAGTTTCCAGTCGGCGACGTCTTTTGTGAGGTAGTTTCGACGTGGCAGACCCGCTTCGCTTCGCCATCCTTCCTTGTCAGTCGGCACAATCTGTGTGTACTGCCAATTCGAGGCCCATGTCATGAAGACGGGTTCTTCATCGTCAGGCTGTCCGTAAAAGAACTGCCCTGCGTAGTTGTCTTTTCCGAAATCTGCTGTCCGAGCGACATGATCGACCGCCCTAAAGTGTGTGCCGTTGAAACTGCCGGGAAAATATACGGCCCCCGAGCCACCGTTGGGAGCGCCTGGGTTGATTCCTAGCAGAAGCAGCCACATGTCTTCTTCCCTCTCTCCACGACGGTTGAAGTAGGGCATGCGCACCATATTGGGGCATTCCCATTGAGAGCCGAGGAGGCCCTTACCAGTGAAGTTGCTCGCGTGGGTCCAGTCAATTAGGTTAGGCGACGTGTATATGCCAATAGCAAAGTCGTCCGGATACGCAACCGCCAAGACCCAATGATCCTCGTACCATATGACCTTCGGATCACGGAACTGCGTCGCGTTGCTGGGGATGACAGGGTTGCGCTCATAGGGAGTAAAGTGGTAGCCTCCGTCATGAGAATACGCAATTGCTTGCTGTTGAGGTCCAGGCACACCGTCATTGTATTCGGCTAGCGTCTATCAAAGGTCAGCCAGCAACCACGACAGATGCGATGGAAGTCCTGAGTTTGTCTTCCTTTCCTCTCGGTCAACTCACATAGATTGCCACAACACCGTTTGTCTGATTAGGGAAAAAGCCCGAAGTATTGTTCTTGTCCACGACAGCGCTGCCCGTGAAGACAAGCACGTTCTCTTTGGGGGGAAACAAGGCGATTGGCTGGTTCGTCCAATGATACAGGTCTGGCGACGTCGCATGGCCCCAATGCTGGTTGCCCGCCTCCAACCCAGTGGGGTTGTATTGGTAGTAGTAATGCCAGGTACCATTGTCGTCCCGGAACATGCCGTTGGGATCGTTCATGAACCCCTTTGGGGGCGAAAAATGGATCTGGGGCCGGAGGGGACCGGTATAGTCACCCACCACAGCAACACCAGATGCAGAGTCTTTTTCCACACGAACTTCACCAGCTGGAGCCGGACTCGCATGGACGGCTGTAGCAAGCCGGAGTGCCCCAAGCAAGGACATGGCAAGATGAAGCCCTGTGTCAAGTGACAACAGCAACATGATGGCGAATAGGCACGCCCAAGCAGAGGAATTGGTAAGGCGGCAAGGTAGAGGAGGAAATAAGTGCTGGCTGCAAATATCAATGTCGTACAGCCGCAAGAGGCTCAAGATCGTCACACTCTGTGTGCGGAAAACCAAAAAGAAATGGGAAAAAGGAAATAGGGGAGGAAGTCAAGGACAATTTCACAAAGGAATTATGAACAAAGTGATTGTATTTGTACTCGTCAGCCTTCCGTTCAATCTTCCATCCGTCTTCGGTCCGTCCTCTTTCGCCTCTTCCTCTCTTGGACCCAAAGTCGCCAATGAAGCCCTGGTGCGAGACCGGCCCATCGCCCGGATGATGTCAAAGTCGACAAAGTAGATGGGGATCTAGTGGCTTGCGAATTTCCCCGCGGGAAGGTTAAAAGGTCTTCGCCCGGGGTCTCCGTCCAATTCGTCGGCTGCCGGACCGACAAGATGCACTTGGCTGGCAAACGGGAAATGGTGGCATCCACACCCACCTTGCCACGCCAAAAAAAAAAAGAGAAGGTACATACATGGGAGAAATGAAGACTCAAGAGTGAGTCAGGAAGCTAGGCCAGTGCCAAGGAATCTATGTGCAGCCATTGATCCACGCGCGTGTCCGTCAGGAACGGCGCGTTGACGACGAAGGGTAAGCTCGGGTTGACGATGATTCAACCTGAGCTGATGCCGGCGCAAATCGAGCCGCCCTCGAGCCATATCGAGACGCCGGAAATCCCTGGATTACTATTGCCAGCCCGCCTGCTAGACCAGGGCTCTTGGACTGAAGAGGCATTCGGCTTGAGCATCTTAGGTAATTCAAACTCTTTTCCAACTCTATACGGGAAACTATATGTCTGCAAAGTAAACGAGATTTATAGGTGGCGTTTCATAGTCTACCGTGTCGGGTCATAAGCCTCGCTGTGCCGATCTACATCATAGCCACGTGTGAGGCCGAGTACTGCCCGGGGTTGTAAGTCAGGTACTTGTCGCTAACGCGAGACAAGGCGAGTCAAGGAGGGAGGGATCATGGGGGAGAGATTGGGAGAAGAAGTCAGAAGTTACGGGAGTATGTACATACAATATGTACATACATACATAAATACATAGGTAGGTATGTAGGTAGGTACTCCCGAGTCCCGAGTCCCGAGTCCCGTAGAACAGCGGACAGAACAAGCAAGAGACAAAGCAGAAACTTCGGCAGATTCAGGGGGTTGCAGCATCATGTGCGCAGCCGCCATCTTCGCGCGCGGCGTGACCTCTCGCCTCAGGCCTGTCTTGCCTGAGTCAGCCTCTGCCGCCACTGCCAGCCAGCCGTTCCACCGCGTTGCCGGGTTAACAGGACCCGCCTTGCACACACCTACGGAGTATGTACGGCTACCGCAAGTTGCGACCCGGTACTCCGTATGTATCTGCTACCTATGTAGGCTGCAGGCACGCCGCACCTTGCTGCTGCGCGCGTGCGACGACGTCAGCGGGGCTGTGGGATTTAGCGCTTGGAGTCGGTTGTATGTATGTACTCCGTATGTACATAGCAACAATAAACAACAACAACAACGGCTTGTTGTATTCTGTATTGTTGACTACCGTTCCACGTTTCGTCACCAACAACACCCAGTCCAGCTCTGCAGGCCATTCGCCGCCGAACATCAGACAACAATTAGAGAGAAGTAGTAAGGGGGGAAAAAAACTCAAAACTCAAAGCGAAGCCTGAAGAGCCACAACAAAAGGCAAACCAACCTCTTTGCACAGAGGCTCTTGGCGGGCGCTGGAATTACACCACATTCCAGCCATATCTCGAGACCGTCCTCGTGAGCCGCCCTGGGTCAAAGGCTCTCCGTCGTCGATAGCCTTCAGACGACAATCGCATTCCTGTGACCTGTCGACAATTGCAAGCAACGGGACCAATACAGGCAGACGGCGCCTGTCATAATGGACCGACCAAACACCCCTTCAATTCCACCAGAATACGCGTTGCCGAGCTACGATGACGAGATTGATAATACGCCAACGGGCCAAAATCCCGCTGCTATCCGGCTACTGACCTCTGTTGAAGACTCAGCCGATGAAAGCTCGTGAGTAAATTGTCCTACTTCCCAAAGTTCCCTGCCGTAGATCAACCGCGTAGTCAATTTCGCGAGTTTGTCTCGTGCAGCCTACTTTGCCAAGTTCAGAAATCGGGAACCCCGACTTGACTTTCTTGTTCCGCAGATCGGTGTTGGATCAACTCGTTTCTTGGGTAGTTGTATTCAAGGCGCGCAATGTTGACAAACCAAAGCTCACACCGATGTTATCATAGTCCCAGAGCGGCCAGGCGATCGTATCAGCCTAGTGTCAACTCATCACATTCTCGACCAGGCTCGATCCTCGACGATGCACCTAGCATGCCGCCACCTGACTCAAGCTACGTCCCCTTTGCCAACCGAGAGAGCGGCTCACCGCATCGACCGTGGACGCCCTCTGGAAGAGTGCCCGATCTCTCAAGACCGCCACCAACTAGAGGATCCTATGAGCCATCCGACCTCAACGGAAGTCCTCGTCCAGGATCTCCGTCTTCACGCTATGGAGGCAGCACACGCCGTCCATTGCCGCCGGCACCGCTGTTTTCAAACTCTGCCCGCAATTCAAAGGCTTTTGCTGACGATGCCACTGTTTCTATTCCTCTTGATGGCCCAGATGATGTTTTTGGCCCCAAATCAGACTTAAGCGAGTCTCGTCCATTTCCCACTCATCGCGACTCTTACATGTCAGGCTCGCAAGAGACTCTCAATGAGGATGCTGATGACTATGACAAGGTGGAGCACTACGGCCCGGCCCCTGACGGAGCCCAAGAGCGTCGCGGAGTTCGCGCGCCGCAAATGTCAAGAAAGGAGGTTCAACTCATCAATGGAGAGCTGGTGCTCGAATGCAAGATACCTACAATCTTGTACAGCTTTCTTCCTCGTCGTAATGAAGTCGAGTTCACCCACATGCGGTATACCGCAGTCACATGCGATCCCGACGACTTTGTCGACAGAGGATACAAACTTCGGCAAGATATTGGACGAACGACAAGAGAGACCGAGCTCTTCATTTGCATCACCATGTATAACGAAGACGAATTTTGCTTCACCAGAACTATGCATGCTGTTATGAAAAACATCGCACACTTTTGCTCGCGCTCGCGTTCAAGGACTTGGGGAGAGAATGGCTGGCAAAAGATAGTGGTGTGCATTATTTCCGATGGCCGTGAGAAGATAAACCCCCGAACTCTCGACGCTCTGGCAGCGATGGGTTGTTACCAGCACGGTATCGCTAAAAACTATGTCAACAACAGAGCAGTCCAAGCTCACGTGTATGAGTATACCACACAGGTTTCCCTCGACTCGGACCTTAAATTCAAGGGCGCTGAGAAGGGCATTGTACCTTGTCAGTTGATATTTTGCCTAAAAGAAAAGAATTCACGAAAGCTGAATTCCCATCGTTGGTTTTTTAACGCCTTTGGCAGGGCCTTGAAGCCCAACGTTTGCATCTTGCTTGATGTCGGAACTCGTCCAGGAGGCAATTCTCTCTATCATCTGTGGAAAGCATTTGATACTGATTCCAATGTCGCGGGCGCCTGTGGGGAGATCAAAGCTATGAAAGGAAAGTTCGGTTCAAATCTGCTCAATCCCTTGGTTGCTTCGCAAAACTTTGAATATAAGATGTCCAACATCTTGGACAAGCCGCTGGAGTCCGTCTTTGGATACATCACTGTCCTTCCCGGTGCGCTGAGTGCGTATCGGTATTATGCCCTACAGAATGATGAAAATGGCCATGGCCCCCTCAGCCAATACTTCAAAGGTGAAACTTTGCATGGACAGCATGCCGATGTCTTCACGGCCAACATGTACCTCGCCGAGGACCGCATCTTGTGCTGGGAGCTGGTAGCTAAACGTGGTGAGAGGTGGGTGCTCAAATATGTGAAGGGATGTACAGGAGAAACGGACGTACCTGGTAGGTTATCATTCCTCTCAACTCTCCAAGATGACCACGTCCGCTGATGTTGAGTTTCTGCAGACAGCGTTCCCGAATTCATCTCGCAAAGAAGACGTTGGTTGAATGGCGCCTTTTTTGCGGCTGTCTATTCGTTGGTTCAGTTCCGCCAAATTTTAAGCACTGATCACACCATCATGCGCAAGATCCTGCTCTATATTGAATTCGTGTATCAGTTTCTCCAGCTTGTGTTTACATATTTCTCACTGGCCAACTTCTATCTCACATTCTACTTCGTCGCCGGAGGTCTCACCGACCCAAAAGTTGACCCATTCGGTCATAACATCGGAACCGTCATATTCTACATATTGAGGTACACATGTGTGTTACTGATCGCGACGCAATTCATCTTGTCTCTCGGTAACAGACCGCAGGGAGCCAAGAAGTTATACTTGGCTAGCATGATTATTTACAGCATCATCATGCTGTATACGGTCTTTGCTTGCTTCTATATCGTTGTTCGACAGCTCACAAGCAAAGATCCTGACATTGCAATTGGCAATAATGTCTTTACAAATCTGATAGTCTCCATGCTCTCAACAGTTGGACTCTATTTCCTCATGTCGTTTCTGTATTTGGACCCCTGGCATCTGTTCACCTCAGCAGCGCAGTATTTCATGCTTCTGCCGAGCTATATCTGTCTGCTTCAGGTGTACGCTTTCTGCAATACACACGATGTGACTTGGGGAACCAAGGGAGATAATGTCATGAAGACTGATCTTGGAGGTGCCGTAGGCAAGGGCCAAACTGTCGAATTGGAAATGCCAAGTGAGCAACTTGATATTGACAGCGGCTATGATGAGGCACTGCGGAATTTACGAGATCGATTAGCTGTTGCATCGGCGCCGATAAGTGAGGCACAAATGCAAGAAGATTACTACAAAAGCGTACGAACGTACATGGTGGTAATTTGGATGATTGCCAACGCCATGCTCGCCATGGCGGTATCAGAAATCTACAGCAGCAGAGGAATTGGGGAGAATTTCTACTTGCGCTTCATTCTGTGGAGCGTCGCTTCCCTGGCTGTTTTCCGCGCAATCGGCTCCACGACATTCGCCATCATCAATGTGGTCAACATTATTGTTGAAGGCCGAGTGCGTATGAATTTCAAAGTGCCGGCGTGGCTGGGTGATTTTGGTAGCAAAGTCGGCAGTAAAGTCAGCGAAACGGTCAGCAGCGTCGGAAGTAGCCTGGGAAGCATCCTCAGGAGCTGAGATACGCATGGATCTTCACGATAATGCCCCTACACGAAAATGCACTCCTTGTTAATGCTTCTTATGTGTGAGTCCGTACACGAGGAGAAGAATGAACTGTATCTAATGACCCGATTTGACGTGTTTGTTGGGCTGGATGTTTGGGGTTTCTTGTGGTTACAGGCGTTTGGTACAGGCGACGGCAAATGTTTGACTCGTTGTAGTAGCTATGTACATACCTAATCATAGATGATAGCACATGACTGCCAATTGTCTTCACGATATCAACATTGTCGACCTTTGGCATGGAAGTATACGACGATGCCTTGTCATGCTGGTTATACCGAGGTGATGACGTTTTAACCCATAGACCAAGAGAAATAAAATGGGACAAAAAAAAAAAAAGAAAGACACAGGACAAACATAGGCTCTATTAGGATAAAGAATGAAGACTGAGTGAGGCACGTATGCTGATAAGTGAGCCCGCCTGTTCGTATTGTACATGTGATTTATTGTCCCTTGTGTTCCCCAATGTATTGTATCTGCAGTATACCAGGCAGTTAGTTACATTTGAACATCAGTAGCGTGTTGCCGCATTGCTCAGGCCGCCGCCACATTTGTAGATTGCACTTCTCACAACTCCCCCGCCAGACCGATAGTGATGTCATGTCTTCCCAATCTATCAGCTTCTGTGTATGACCCGACCTTGACATCAAGTTCAAGCGTTAAAGGTAAGGGGGCATTTCGTACTTGCCGCCATAGTGAGGCTGCGTCATGGCTCATTGGGTAGCGACGGCTAGTCAAGGGAACTGGGGCATGGGCTGACGAACAAGTGTTTCTGTCTTTCGTTCGCGGCTTCGAGCGTGGAGCGCTGCTCATGGACACCGGTACATAACACGGAGCGAAGGAAGAATGATGTGCGCGGCGAATTCTTGAGAGTTAATATAGATCGTGTTTGCTTTGGGAGTCATGACTACCATGTAGATGTAGTAGATTAGGAAGTAAGAGATTGAAGCGGTCGCTGTTGTGTGAAGCTCCAGAACTATATGTCTTCTTTACTTGAAACCCCAGGAAATTGAGAATACACTCCAAAAGACGCCCAAAAGACCCAACCAAAAAAAAACACCCCCATTTTGACACGAGTTGGGTAATTATCGGAAGCCTAAGCGTGACTTGACTATGTTACTGGTACACTCATTTTTCAAATAAAGACAGACCAACCAACCAATCTATCATTCCTCATCAGACTCTTCTTCAGCGACCTGATATGGATTAGTAAGAAGAGGATCATTCATACGGTGGCATGAAACCAAAAGAAGGGTGAAAAGGGAGTGGAGGGGGTGCGTTGGGTTTCTTCACCATGAACGTACATTCTCGTGGAAGTTTTGGCCATCGGTGGTGGCATGTATAATGCCAACGCGAACGCAAAAGTCACCAAACTTTTCATTGTCCTCCCTTTCAACGGCGTATCGTTTAAACAGCGGTTTCATGATGGACAGAATCTCTTCCTCCTTGATACTAGACCGGTACAACTTGTTGAGGCGCTGTCCGTGATAGCCGCCGCCAAGGTACATGTTGTAGGCGCCATAAGCTTTACCGACAAAGGCCACCTCGGCGAGCCACGGCCTGGCACAACCGTTGGGACAGCCCGTCATGCGCATGACGATTGATTCTTGGCGCAAGCCGGTTTCTTCCAGGCATGCCTCCAGTTTGGAAATGAGAACGGGAAGGTAACGCTCCGACTCGGCCATGGCTAGGCCACAGGTCGGGAAGGCGACACAGGCAGAAGAGCTGAGGCGGAGACCCGAAAATTGCACATTGTCAAGCTTGTACTTCTTCATCAAGGACTTCATGGTTGGGAGATCCGTGTCGTGGACATTGCTCAATATGAGGTGCTGATTACCGGTCAGGCGGAATTCACCCTTGTGAATCTCGGCGATTGCGCGCAACCCTGTCTTCATCTGGAAATCAGGCGTGTCCTCGATTCGGCCATTCTCGATGAAAAATGTGAAGTGGTTCAAGCCGACATCGTCCTTTTGCCAACCAAATGTATCGACGTTGCTCTTGAACTCAAATGGCCGCTCCCTATCGAACGACTTTCCCCATAGGTCCTCCACTTTTGAGCGGAAGACTTCGACACCGAGGTCATCGATTGTGTACTTGAGGCGAGCATGCTTGCGATTCTTACGGTCTCCGTTATCTCTTTGAACAAGCATGATCTTTTCGCAGGCAATGTGGATTTCCTCAGCTCGACAGAATCCCATCATGCGACCGATTTGAGGATAGGTCTTCTTGTTGTTGTGTGTTGCTCCCATGCCGCCACCTGCTAGAACGTTGAACCCATCGAGATTCCCGTCTTTGTCTCTGATTGCAATTAAGCCAATGTCGTGGGCATACATATCCGTGTCGTTATGGGGAGGTATCGCTATGGTGATCTTGAATTTTCGAGGGAGATACGTAGGCCCATATAAAGGCTCGAAGTCTTGTATAGCCTCGCCAGCGACTTTAGTCTTTTTGTCATTGTCATCCGTGAGCCAGATCTCGTGGTACGCCGTCGTCGACGGGAGTAGGTGATCGCTGATCTTTTGTGAGCAGACATAAACCTGCTTGTGGTATTGGGACTGGGTGGGTAGCGAGCTGCACATAACATTTCGGTTGACATCACCGCACGCAGCAATCGTAGTCATCAGCGATCGGTTGATGGCCTGAATTGCTGGCTTCAACTTGCCCTTGACAACTCCGTGGAATTGGAAGGTTTGCCTGGTCGTTAGCTTCATTGTTTCATTGCCCAGTGAAGAACTGATATCGTCCATCTGAACCCATTGCTTCGGTGTGGCGACACCGCCTGGGAGTCGACAGCGTATCATAAAGGAGTAGGCTGGTTCGAGACCTTGCGCTTTTCTCTCGTCACGAACGTCTCGGTCATCCTGCATATATGTCCCGTGAAATTTGGTGAGCTGTTGGTCAGATGCAGAGATGGCTCCCGTCGATGTATCTTGTAGTCCCTCCACAATTGTGCCCCGTAAGTAATTCGACGCAACCTTGATGTCTTCATTAGTGATGGGCGGTGGCTCCTCTGGCAAACCCTCAACCTTATCGACACCTAAAGCTTGCCAGATTAAGGGCTCCCATTGCTGATACCCAGTTTGATAACCGTCAGGATCTTGATCGTCCCCGAGGCCGACGTCCACGAATCGTTTGCCACCGAATTTGCTCAGAATTCTGTCCAGGTCCCTGGCAGGCTTGTTGTAATAAATCTTGTCCTCCTTACGAGGCCAGTAGTGCCTATCTCCCAGACCAAATACAGAAAAGTTCACGCCCGCAAGATCGAGATCAGTGTTGTCTTTCAGAGCTTCCCAGAAGGACAAGCCATTTTGGGGGAATTCTCCCTGTCCCGCTGTGGAAGTGACGAAGACGATGTTTTCTTCTCGAGGCAAATCCTCGACCGGATAATCTTCCATAGTCATGACAGTTGTCTTCAAGCCACGAGCGCGTCCACGATCACCGAGACGTTTAGCAATAGACGCAGCGTTCCCATTATCAGATGCAAAAAGAATGGTCAAAGGTGCGCCGAGAAGACCCTCAAGTAGTTGATTGTACGCATCCTTTGCTCTTCTCTTTAGCTGGGCCCGGACTTCGGTTCCAAAATCCTGCCCCAAATTTGCTGCAAAAGAAGGCTCCTTCTTCATGATTTGGGTGAGCTGACTATCGCGCGCCAGGAAGGTCTTAAGCTCCTGTTTCACGAGCTCGGAGTCGAGAGAGAAGTTTGCTTCGCCTCGGGTCTCATTCTCCGGGTTCCATCGATACAAAGGCCAGTAGCCTGCATCAACTGCCTTCTTGGTCTCTTGCAGAACTGTCAGAGGCGAATCAGTTTCGCCAAAGTATGGAAGATAAGCCAAGACGACGGAAGGACCGTCGAACTTGTCAGCCTCCGTCAGAGCCTGCAATACCTGCGTATATGAACTATATACTGCGGTAGAAGCCACGTATACGTTTCCAAAGTTCATGGCATAAAGCCCAATGTCCTTCTTCCTTCGATCCAAATCGGCTGCTGCCTTCTCAGAATATGGCGTTGACTCAATGATAAGCATATTGACGTTTTTCCCGGAGGCGAGGACGTGATGAACACCAGAGTTTCCCAAATCGTAGGCCCAGGCATCGGATCCCATTAGCCATAAAGATTCTTTCTGGAACAATGCCCGGTTGGACAAAAGCTTTTGGGCTAAAGAGGATTTATCAGCCTCCAATGCTAGGAGTAGATCATCAACGATGTCGGTCAATTTGGCTGGGTCGTAGGGGTACATGGCCCAACGAGCCAGCAGGCTCTTGGGTTTTTCGGTTTCGAACTCGCTGCTGCTAGCGGCAACCTTGGCCTCAACGATGAGTCTTCTTCGACGCTCTATACGAGCTAGAAGAGATCCAAAGCCGAATTCTGGGGTCGCAGATATATTGTGGGACACACCCGCGTTCTGGGACTCGAGCGCGTTGGCAACGTAAACCTTGTTTTCAAACAATTGGCCAAGGATTTTTGAATACGCCGTCTCAAGCTTTGGGGTGATGAGCGTATGATCAGTAGACTGGTCTTGAACAATTTTTGCCCCGACCTCAAGATTCTGAATAGGCTTCTCGGATGTGAGATTCTGAATGATCCCCCTGAGCGCCTGTGTCGTTGTCTCCGGAGCTATATACCCTGATTGATACCCCACAATAGCGTCGATGCCGCCTGGACCGCGACTGAGAGACGAAAGGGCGTCAATCAGAAGAGGACCCCATTTAGTAGTCGCTCTCTGAATCTGTTCCAGCACAGCAACCTTTCGTATCGACTTTGGTATGGTATCAATCAATTTTGACCCCATCCAGGGCCGGTATAGGCGCGGGGTAACAATGCCGATGTTTTCGAAGACATCGTCAGAACTGGCGCGGTTGACAGCTTCGGCAAAAGAACGAGCATCGGACCCAAATACTAATAGGCAGCTACTAGGCTTTGCGGGGCCAGTGTATTCGAAGGCAGAGTACTCCCGTCCAAGTGCTGCTTTTATCTGAGCCCAGACCCGAGTCACACAAGTATAGATATCTTCGGAGGCCACCTGAGGCGCTGCTTCAACCGTGGTGGCCGCGGAGGACGGAGCAATCGGAGTGGAAGCTTCGCTGGATTTGACAGAGGTGTCTGCTGAAGTCGCTTTGGAGATATTCGCAATAGGCTGGGGTTGTAACGTAGAGGATTCGGTATCATGTCTAATTGGAACCATTTCTGAATGATCTGCGGATACAGCCATATGACCATCCTCAGCGTAGATATTGGTAGTGAGAACCGAGCCTGCCTGGAACCGACGAACACTCTCAATGTCTAGCACTTCCCTCACCACTGCAATATCTTCGACTGAAATTGGCACATCATGGGCGGTGGTTTGGCCCGCGAAGAAATGGATCACACCTTTTCCAGTACGGATAGCTACAGCATGAGCTGTCAATGCCATATCTTGGGCTTCCTGCAAGGACTGTGAGTGAAGGAAAGTCCAGCCCGCGTTCCGCACTGCGGTGATGGTCGAGTAGTCGGGATGCCTCTCTGGTTCCAGCGAGATGTGTAGTATCACGGGATAGTTGGCTAATTTGTATAGGTGTGAGACAGCAGGTAGTAGAATAGTGGAAGGCGCCGTGACAGACACCAGTTTGCCGTTGCGAATTGGTGTATATACGGAAAGTAAAGGGTCGGCATTGTGGCGAACGGATTGCACCTTGTCTCTTGTCAGTATCGTTGGCGCACAGACTTTCAAAGAACACAGGGAGCGCCTTGGTGATGACTACTTACGACTGGAACGGCATCACTCGAGGAGGCAGCCACGCCACGATCTTTGCGATTGACAAATCGTTTCAAATGAGGAGAAAACCCAGATTCGGTGGCTAATGACGGCTGAACAGATACGACGACATCGCTGGAGAGGTACGCGATTCGAGCAACTGTAGAGTCGCAGATTGATAGAAGTCAGCCAATTGATCGATCAGTCTGTATGATAATGAGGTAATGAGGTAGCGGCAACTTTTCGAGCGCAAGACGCATTGCGTCACCCGACCCGACCGCAGTTCTCGCGGGCATCGCAAGTGCTCGATATTGGACCGGTACTTACCAGCCTCTTCAGGAGTGGAAATCTGAATCTGATGAGCAGCGTCCATATCGTCGTTGGCAAGCCCCAGGCTTTGCCGCAAGAGAAACGGCATGGCGAAGTTGGGCGTTGCAAGATTTAAGACAGCCGCCAAGGTGGCTTCGACTGTGCGCCTCTGTCAACTTGGGCAAGCAGCAGATAACGGCAGACTCGATAACAACTCATCTTGGACAGCGGCCTCGGCGAAGCGCGCAAAGACTAGCATGGCGTCTTGATGTTTGGCGTTCCCCGCAGATCGGTCATTTTTGTCGGGATTGCGTGATCGCTAGCTCTGGCCGGCACTGGACGATGGCGAGATACGGGGTACGGTACATACCTATGTACATATTCTGTACGGAGAGTTATACATATGTACATACATACATATGTACATATGTACTTACCTAGGTACCGGATTCGCGTGGGGTGGCGGAACCGGGAAACACCTTGACAGTGAGTTCGTCAACAAACGTGAGGGACTCAGAGCAAGCAAATGTCGCCATCATGCTTGCTCGACAAACTCCCGAGCAGCCGAGTTCCGCCACCGACCCGGTCCGAGTTCCGGTAATACATATGATAGTATGTGCTGTTGTAGCCGATGACGGAAGTCCTTCCTGGGGCTTTGTTTCTCCAACGAGAATACCTACCTAGGTATCTATGGTGTACCCTAGGCTGTGCTTCCGACTCTCGTGTCCCCATTAAGTAATCAATCTATCACCCCAACTTGACAGGTAATTGAATCACAACTACATATATCTGATTACTCCTTCAGTTCGCGTGGTTATTCGACCGTACGACCAGCCCAAGCCAGCAGGACAGAGACAGAGAAGGTAAACAACCCCCTTTTATCAAAAGCGTTGGTGTTCCAATCTCTGCTGCACTATAGCGGCGAAAGATCGAGACAGTGGTGTTTACGAAGTTCGAATGTTCACAATCAATTATGACCTATGCTGTGTGCCAATTGCCGAGCATGCGCAGCACCAGCCACCTTGCCCAACACCAAATATACACTTAGATTACATACGCGCTATCATTGCCGTGCCTCTCCAACCAAAGATCCACCACCGTTGTGCAGTTTTCTTGAAACGTTCCTTTCCCAGTCATCCAAACCGGGCATATCCATCCAGTACCCTCGCCCAAACGACACCATTAAACGACCAAGTTTTCCTTTACGTCCGTCGCCATCGGGTAGATCAATAGCGAAAGGACCCTCGCGCTCATCTACTCCCGGTCCCTCCAAAATCATCAGCTGCATGTACTTTTGCAAAACCTGGCGGGCAAATGCCATGACAACGATCGTGAAATACACCCGAATCAGTGTAAGCGCAACGATCAAGACCATGCTCGTCGCCGTCTCTTGCGGCACGGCTTTTCCATTAATGGCGCTTTGCCGGCGCAGGCCTTCGAAGCCCTCGGCGACAATGTTTGGTAGAGATGAAGTTTTCGTTTCTTCTCCATCGCTGGTGCTGGCAAAGTACCAGTCGAGTCCGAACGCAGCCGTATACGCTCCATTGATCGTGGTGTCAAGCAAATAGAGCCATGCCAGAGCCAGACACTCAAAGGGACTTTGTCGTCGAATGTTGGGTATCAGGTACACGAGGAAGCCGAGAACCCCTATCGAGTACATGTATGTCGAGAGTTGAAGAAGAGACAGTTGATAGCCCGTCAAGATTGCCAGCAAACCATAAACTCCTGTAACCTTGTTGAATACAAGTGCTAGCGATATGAGCTCAGTGCCAATCTGGAGACCGACCAAGCCGAAAAGACTCTGCATCATCGTTAGCACCTTGCGAGGGACAAGAGATACAGCATGTGCCGAAATTTACCTGGGGTCGTGGTGCTCGTAGGAACAGCCTCGTGAATTTAGACATTGGTGCAGAGGTGCACAATCAGAGGCGTGCAAGTGTTATCCCATGAAAAGGGCGAAGACAGATCAGCTTGATTGGAAGCCTGACTGGCAATAGGTACATATGTGTAAACTTCAATATCGTGATCACATCGTTAGCGGCAAATGATCAAGGGGGCAGGCATTCTCCACTATTCTTGACTCCATCCTTTGCTGTTACCTGGTGGTCACGACTCACGAGTCATTGACTCATTGGGTGATTGGCAATTGCGACGTAGCGCATCACGTGACGTCTGTATCGTCTTACCAGGTATGTTGTACCTACAGGCTACTTACTTTTCATTGTTCCAATCCTTTTTTGGGTTAGGTAGCGAAGCGGCCCCGGGACAGCAACTTCGTATGAGGATTATGCAGTCGTCAATTCAACTCAATACTTATATACAGAGTAGCTGTGGAATCAAAGAAGCCTCTGGAGCAGTCCTCGTGCTCGGTCAGCAGATTTCTTTCCTCACACTTACATATAAACGTCAATAACATTACACCCTAGGAACTTGACGAACGCTTCCAACCAATTGCTGACTTGATAGAAGCCATACGGTGTCAACATGAGCATCCCTCCTGCGGAGCTTGTGAGGTATTTGTCTTGACATCAATCACTGCACCACAACACGTTAGTCAATGCGCGATGTGTACGGAGGAGAGCATTGAGATCTTACTCTGATTTGATGCTTGTGCTGCAGCATCAGTGCCTTCCATACCGGGCAGTGCCTGCGCTATTCGTTTGAACAGATTCTTGACATTGTGTCCTAGCTTGGCACTGGTCTCCATGAACATCAAGTGGTTCTTCTTTGCTTCATCTTCACCCTGTTGAGTCGTTACTTCCCGCTTTTCGTTTAAATCGGTCTTGTTGCCGACTAAGACAATGATGACATCATTGCCTCTTTCAGCTCGCACATCATCAATCCACTTTTTCGTATTCTGAAATGACTTGGCATCTACCAAGTATGAGTTCAAGAACTGTGCGGGGCGAGTATGTAGGAATAGAGATCATGTCATACTGGAAACATCGTATACAACGACGGCGACGCTTGAATCTCGAATATAGGAAGGTATTAAGCTTCGAAATCGCTCCTGGCCGGCCGTATCCCATAATTGTAATCGTACTGTTCGGTCCTCAAGGTACATGGTCTACCTCTCATGAGCAACGCGCGAAAAGCCACTAAATCTATGATTCACGCGTTTCACGCACCTTGGACAAGAAATCAATGCCAATGGTGGCCTGATACATATTATCGAACGAATCGTACATGAATCGCGTAATAAGCGATGTTTTTCCCACTATGGAGTTGTTAGCTGAGCAAGGATGGAAATACTTAAGGCGCAATTCATCTCACCGCTTTGTTCCCCCAAGAAGACCAGCCTGCGACAGCAAGAGTTAGATTGATCCAGCCATAAGATAGGTTACACCTACTTGAACTTCTTCAAGGGATTGTTATAGGAGCCTGCTGCTTGAGCCATAACGATGTATCGCTGATCAAGTGTCTTTCGCACTATCGTCGGTTATGCCGGGTTGGGCCGTTGCTTTGGGACGAATGGGTTGAAAGCAAGTCGACAATGGGCTGGAAGCTCCGTATGCAGTCCGGAACAGATAATCAAAATCTTGTTGTGGCATCGGGTTAGAGATTCGACGGGCTTGCTCCAAAGCGAAAAGAACATTCATCCACGAAATGGCGTCGTGCTGTGTCACCGAAGCAAAGTGGCCAGACCAGGGAGGGACACCCGGACTCACCTACGGGACAATAACTATTTGTCTAGATGAATTGGCTGGTACAAGCCAACGATGAGTATCGAAGGAAAGCCGCTGACAAGTCCTCTATCGTCAAATGTTGTTGTGTATGAGGCTCGCGTGCAGTGCTACGTCCACTCGTTCGCGAACAGGAGGTGTACGGAGTATATCAAGTGGGTACTGTAGTATATATTGGCTAGGTAGGTATGTACCTTGTACTTCTGCAGACTGCGAGAGGGGCAAGTGAGCGTATCAAAAGTTCCACTTCTACGGCTACGATAATATTCACCCCCACTCTTTACGGCGGTAGAAAGTTACGGCGCAGACTAGGGATACCCAGCCCATTTTTGAGCTTCGTCGCGCTGTCAAGACGAGAGAAGTCTGGCTGTTCTGGCGCGCAGCTGTGAGTTAGTACCTCTTCTGAGTTAGTACTTCCACATGCTTTCACCGGTGTAGGAGATTCTGGAACGCAAACATCGAGACAGTCTCGCCCGTCGTCCCTTCGCAGACTGTCGATTAAGGAAACACGCTGCTCTCGGATCGGCCCTCATCATTCGAGGGCCACTTCAGAAGCTGTTGTCGTAGGCACTGACTGGTGCTCTCTTGCAATTATGTCAGGGCTCGAAAGCCATGTCACCGTTCAGAAACGGGCATACTATTCACCGCCCTGGGCAGATGTAAGCATCATCGCCGTGGCCGGAAGCTCAGGGTCAGGTAAATCTACGCTGTCTCAGGCCATTGTAAAAAGGCTGAATCTGCCCTGGGTTGTGATCCTTTCTATGGTAAGTGGGTGACAAGTCGAGGATGGGCTCTGTGTGGTGTCTCGAGATCGCGAGTTCTGGCTAAGTCGTCAACTAGGACTCGTTTTACAAGCCTTTGACTACGGAACAGTCCAAACTAGCCTTCGCCAATGAACACGATTTTGATTCACCTGACGTGAGTGGTCTTTAAACTCCTAGTCTTCCACAGAGGCTGCAAAGCAACCTCTAAAATAACTAGGCCATGGACTTTGACACACTGGTTACTCGATTGCGAGATTTGAAAGCCGGGTAAATCACAATTAAATGCTCGACTTGTTCGGTGGTATAGAGGGATTTGCTAACACAAGTCTGAAGAAAACGAGCAGAAATACCCGTTTATTCGTTTCACAAACATCAAAGACTACAGCACACTACCACAATCTACTCGCCGCATGTACTCATTCTTGAGGGAATTTTTGCTTTATACGATCCTCGCGTCCTTGAATTGATAGACATGGGTGTCGGTATTTCCGAAGCCTGTTCATATCTAGACAGTTGCTAATCGTTTACAACAGATCTACTGTGAAGCTGATGGCGATACCTGTCTGTCAAGACGAAGTATGTGACTCTTCATCAACCTAAGTGACTGGTACGCTATTGCTGACAGTAATCGAAGTTCTTCGTGACGTTGCACAAAGGGGTAGAGACGTTGAGGGTTGCATCAAACAGTGGTTTGCATTTGTAAAGCCCAACTTGGAGAAGGTAGGACGATACAACGCCTTTCTTGCCGGATGAAGACGCAGAGTTAAATGCAGGAAAATAGTTTGTGGAGCCTCAACGTAAATTGGCTGATCTAATCGTTCCCCGTGGCATCGAAAATCGAGTCGCCCTCGGTGAGAGGTTTACGCCCTCCGTCCAAATCAAGCAGGTTCTGATATGTGGACACAGACATGATGGTGCAATTTATCGAGAGAAAACTTGCCGAGAAGTCGATTCATCATCGCGAAGCCCTGCTGAGATTGGAGACTTCTTGCAAGGGTCAGCCTCTTTCAGAAACAGTGGTCACACTCGACAATACTCCACAATTAAAATTCATGAATACCATGTTGCAAGATGTTGACACATCGGCTGAAGACTTCATCTTCTACTTTGATCGCTTAGCAGCATTGGTAATTGAACAGTATGTCTCCTGACGAATTTCATAGTGACAATGACACACAGGGGTTTTAACGACAAATTTAGGGCCTTGAACAATGTTCAATTTACTTCTTCGACGATTGAAACTCCACAGGGATATCAGTATCGAGGGTTGAAGCCCAAAGGCGAAGTGAGCGCGGTCATTGTACTTCGTGGTGGCTCTGCGTTCGAACCTGCTCTGCGAAAAACCATCCCAGACTGTCGTACTGGGCGACTGCTCATTCATTCTGATTCTTCGACAGGCGAGCCGGAGCTCCATTACTTACGGCTACCAGATGATATACACACGCACGAGAGTGTTCTACTGCTTGATACTCAAATGGCTAGCGGGGGAGCTGCACTGATGGCAGTGCAGGTACTCGTTGATCATGGCGTGTCTTTAAGCAAAATTGTGCTAGCTACATATTCAGCGGGACGTGTCGGGCTTCATAGACTTACAACCGTGTTTCCAGAAATAACAGTGGTAGTGTGCAATATTCTTCAGGACCAAGAAGAGCGCTGGGTTGAGAAAAAATATTTTCGGTGCTGAAGCTATGTGCCTTCTGCACTAACCTTTTGTCTACAGAGTCGGCCATGATGGCGAAATGTCTTTGCGCGCCGTTGGGATGAAATGCCTATTGGCCATGAACTACCACTTCCCTTGCATTGCCATCTTTCGTGTTCTTCAATTGACGTCCTATCGGTGTTCGAATTATACGTGTTGTGGCGCTCGTTTCACTGCGCCAGTGCAGTAACGACACGGCGCTATCTTTCGCGATGTACAGAGTATTTATCTCGGAAACTACGCATCGGGAAAAGACGCGGAAAAGGCGTGTTACGTCAGGTCATGCACCAATTGAAATGTGCGCATTCTATCGCAAGGACTCAAAATAGTGGTGTTGTTGGTGCGCCATACATGATACACGATGTTGATGAAAGAGTGAGCTTCTGCAGACTGCCGATCGTTACCACATTTTAGCTCAACTCGAGACTCGAGCGCACACTACCCCCCAACCCACCCTGAAAAGTGTAAAGTTTTCAATCATCGTTGCAAATTATTTTTAGCTTTACTATTCACGTCTCTTCTTCTCTCATCATCTCTCAATCATCGTCGCAACTTACCTAGGTACCCAGCTAGTAGGTACATAGGTACCTGTTCTGCTACGAGCCCGAGAATTGTGGACCTTTTTGGATCTATTTGAGGTTCATGAATGATGACGCACTGGTGCATGATAGTGGTGGAGCCAGGCTCGCACGGGCACCATGAGGGTTCCCCTAATAACTTGTCCTCACATTCATGTTCGCCTACTTTACTCGAACTGTAGGACCGAAGGATTAATTGCTGTTTATAACCACCTACATCTATTTGCGGTCGACTCAGCCCATCAATCGTCTTGCGACGCATGCGGCGTTCTGAACGACCCTGAGCCAAAATGCGGTCGCGCCTGGTTGGCCCCTCATCGAGAGCGGGAAACATCTTTTATCGGCCGTCGATCTGTGCATACCCAAAAGTCCTTCCGCGGTCCAAGGCTTTCTACACTGTTGTGTCGCAAAGCCGGACTGACAGCAAACACAATCTGCCGGCGAGCGCGACCGTGTTCCGGTACAGGTCCAAATCAATAGGTCATTATCGATGCCTGTCTGGGAAACCGTTGCCTCAAGTCAATTCGTGGGTGCTGAATTTCTGCTACAGAGCTGGTGCATGGATTGGAATATCAGTCACTGTGCTCGGACTTGGGGTGGTCCTCTTCTTCCTGTATGATGCCTCAACATACAAAAAGGATGGTGAGAGAAGCGACATCAACGTGTCACAAATTGCTCTTCAACCACGTCGTGGCGGGCCTAAAAATCTGCCTATCGCAGAAGTTTTTATAGACGATGAGGATTCGGAAGCAAAGAAGCGAACCAAAGACAAGCCGAAGATTATTATATTAGGTGGAGGTTGGGGCGGTGTAGCTCTCTTGAAAAGCTTGAACCCGGACGACTATCATGTAACAGTGATATCGCCTGCTAATTACTTTCTGTTTACGCCTATGCTTCCCTCAGCGACAGTTGGCACTCTCGAGTTTCGATCCCTCGTCGAACCTATCCGTCGCATCTTGAGCAGAGTTCATGGCCACTTCATCCGGGCCAGGGCCGAGGATGTTCATTTTTCGGAGAAATTGGTCGAAGTCTCACAGATCGATAGTCAGGGCAAAGAAGCTCGGTTCTACGTCCCGTACGACAAACTCGTTATTGCTGTTGGATCTGTGACCAATCCACATGGGGTAAAAGGATTGGAGAACGCGTTCTTTCTGAAGGATATAAATGATGCGAGAAAAATTCGCAACCAAATCATTCGAAATCTCGAAGTTGCATGCCTGCCAACAACCTCTAATGAGGAACGAAAACGATTACTCTCCTTCGTTGTGAGTGGAGGAGGACCTACAGGCGTTGAGTTCGCAGCAGAAATCTTCGATCTTCTGAATGAAGACTTGACGAGACATTTTCCAAAATTGCTGAGGAATGAGATCTCGGTCCATCTGATACAAAGCCGCAGTCATATCTTAAACACATACGATGAAGCTGTTTCGAAGTATGCCGAGGACCGATTTGCCCGGGATCAAGTCGAGGTTTTGACAAATTCAAGGGTTAAGGAGGTCTGTTCTGATAAGATCGTTTTCACGCAAAAGCATGAAGATGGTACTCTCATCACCAAGGAGCTTCCAGCTGGATTTGTTCTTTGGTCCACTGGGGTTTCGCAGACTGCGCTCTGCCAGAAAATAGCCGATAAATTGGGCGATTTTCAGACGAATCGGCACGCACTAGAGACAGATACACACCTTAGATTGAACGGAACACCACTTGGTGATGTATATGCTATCGGAGATTGCTCGACTGTTCAAAATAACATCGCAGATCACATCATAACCTTCCTCCGCACACTGGCGTGGAAGCATGGCCAAGATCCCGAAACGCTTCAGCTACATTTCAACGATTGGCGCGAAGTAGCTCACGACGTGAGAAAGCGCTTTCCACAATCCGTCAGTCACTTGAAACGGCTTGATAAGCTGTTTGCTGAATTCGACAAAGACCAGTCCGGGACCCTGGATTTCGGGGAACTCAGAGAGCTCCTGAACCAGATCGATAATAAGTTGACATCTCTGCCTGCCACGGCTCAGAGGGCACACCAGCAAGGTTGCTACTTGGCACAGAAGCTGAACAGATTGGCCCATCTATCGGGTGGCTTATCGGTCAATGATATCCGCGACGGAGATGTGGACGCAGCCGTCTACAAGGCCTTTGAATATCGTCATTTAGGAAGTCTCGCCTACATTGGAAATTCTGCTGTATTTGACCTTGGAGATGGTTGGAACATTGCTGGCGGCCTTTGGGCCGTGTATGCATGGAGATCTGTGTACTTTGCACAGAGTGTGAGCTTCCGCACACGTTGTTTACTAGCTATGGATTGGGCGAAACGAGGTCTCTTCGGAAGAGGTGAGCACCAGGCTTGATCTAATGTCCGTGCCAATGAGTCAACTAACAGCTTTGTCGAACAGATCTTATGAGCTTGGGTGAAGGACCCAGTCCCGGAGGCAGATAACTGGCTCTAAATACTTCTAGAACTAGAACATGGGAAGTTGTGGCATTGCATGCGTCTTCTCGAATTGCGACTTTCCCGCTACAAAGATATAATGCCAGAGCTTGCAGCTTCACCCCTTGGGGGTAGAAGATAAAAAAAATTAGGGTTTCAAAAAAGATAGAAGATCAGTATTCAACCGTATTGTCACATGTTGCAGCTACTACACTCATGTGTAGCCACGAAGTAGCGCTGAGAAGGCCTAGATCTTGACCATGTAGTGAAGAAGAAGTGAAGCTAGCTACATTCATATAATAAAATCTTTGTACGTCCACTTTTCAGTAAGCTTGCGTTTCGCGAGCTTCTTGAACGGAATATGCCTCCGGGTCTCCACCTTGCCCCTGACCAGTAAGCTGCGATACCGGTCTTTGAGCAGATTGCCCTCAGGCTTCAAGCGTCTAAGCGAATCCTCGAGTTCATCAGGCAGTATCAGTTCTAGATCTTTTTCTCCCAACTTGTACTTGCCAAGCTGTTTTCTCCGAAGCCTCTGATCGTAGACTTGATTATCTGTATCGGAGACGACGGCTTGTCTAACAGCCTCTGCATGTTCTCGCTCGTCGACTTCATCCACAATTTCTTTGATTCTTTCCTGTTGGCGTCTTAACGCTTTCAGAGCCGCCTTTTGCTTTGCGAGCTGCTCTTCCTCTTTTCTTCTCCTTGCTCGATTCCTCTGAGCTTGAGTTTTGCGTCGCGGTTGTTTCGCCGGTCGCCCATCCTCTACGCTGCTTTGGCAACCCTCCCATTCCGAGTCTTCTTCCCACTCGGACATATTTGCTCGTTCTTCGGCAGCCTCAGCCTCGGCAGCAGATCGGGCTGCAGCCTCCTTCTTTGCTCTTTCTGCTTCTTCGGCTTGAATCCGCTGTCGCTCCATCCCGAGAGCCTGAGCGCTTTCTTCAGCCAATAGATTCTCATAATCCGTAGAGAGAGGGTTGTAACTGGTACCACCAGTCGGCCTTGGCACAGCAGGAACTTGCTTGCCACTTGCCGTTAGAGAGATAGGATCTTGCTTCATTGACTTTGGTTGCTTGACAGATTCAGAGACTGGCAGGAAATCATCGTATGTATTGTCGTATTTCTGTGTCGTTGAGCTATCCCAAATATCGTAGGTTGCATTGCTAGCTTCAATGATCAGGGGATGATGTCCATCGGCCACCTTCCTCAGACGGGTGAGTTCCTTGTGAGGCACCCAGTCAGTCCGATGTCGTTTGGTCGGAGCTGAGCATTGTATCGCATGTTCGCCTGCACGCTTGCGCATGGATACCGCAGGAACCGCAGACCGCTGAGCGAGAATTTCATCTGCCTTCAGACTCTTCTTGGCATGTTTTTCAGGGTTCCTTGACGCACGTGAATCTCCTTTGACGTCGATGGTGAAGAGTTCCGACGATCGCTTCTCTCGTATGACACCACTATAGCGTTGTGTCAATATGTGTCCAAGTCCTTGAATTTGGGCAAAAGGTGTTTATTCATACCCTCTCGTGACTTCTTCATTCAATTCTTTTAAGCCCTTTTCGATTTCGGTCACATCGACGTTTTTCCGCCACGCTTTCTTCCCTTTTCTCGAGGGTTGGTCTGACTGTCTTGGCGCAGTGGTTGCGCCGGAAGCGCGTGATTGAACCAACGGCATGATTTTCAACAAGTATCAGGTATGCGCTGCTAATTGATTATAGAAGATATGCCAGCAACTTCGAAGTGGACGGCCAATTTCGTGGCTCTGTACCATATGGGAGGTTGCAGTCAGTCGGATTAGTTTTTTTTTGGTGGAGCAAGACAGGAGTTAGGTAATGTGAGAAATCTATCAAGTCCCATGCGAGGGCATGTACCTAAATACCTATCTGGAGTGCGCAGGGTACAACCTATGTACAGGGGGTATCCCCCTATGTATGTAGGGTATTCTTCGCCGTAACTTTTTATGCCGTAAGATCGATGGCAATCAAAAAGTGGGGCATCGCTGAGCGCCAACATTCCCTTCGGTTAACGTCGTGAACTCTGCGATCTATCGCTTCACCATTGAGGTATGACCGCAACACCGAACATGAAGCATGGAATTGTTGCATGGTTAGGCTCCTAATTAGCTATGTATATACGCACACTCAACACCACGTTGGGAATTTCTCGATGCTCGTAGACTGAGATGGTATTTATAATTTGAGAGTCACGATCACTACGAATCCTGACGGATTGACCTAATCGAAGCTCGACTTCTACGGCTGCTGTTTGGACAAATCCGCGAGGGTTGCGTATACGCAAGAGTGGCTGACATGAACAATCTAGTATATTCATGGAAGCTATCGAAGAAGGGAAAGGAGATAAGGAAAGAGGCAGAGGTGTGGTCTCATATACCAGAGAAGGGAGACCATCACCTCTGAAGGTAGACCACCATCTCATTTGCCATATTCCCCATCGTGTGCAAGTTGCACATCGCCCCCTGATGCTGTGCGACCGTATCAGGTTCGCACACCGGTCCTCATCGTAGCAAACATGCGTAAGCAGAGATTGCACCGTAAGTGCCTAATTGAGGATGGCGATTCCAACAGCTGCGAATAGTATGCACCCCATTCCCTACGGCACAAAAGGTTACGGCGAAAAATAGGGATACCCGTACCTAGGTAAATAGGTACAAATTTTTAGAGGGTACGGAGTATGTACTGCCCGATCACGTGTTTATGACTAAGGCTGCCGGGCGGGCAAGGGCTAGAAGTGGGGGTTCTACCTAGGTCCTATCTCTGTACCGCTCAAATTTTTTCCCCTCTCACATACTTCTCCCTTCTTCCATTCACACCAGACAGCCTTCTCAGTCGGGTTCCTCAGCCGCATGAAATCGGCTTGAGTCCGAAACGTAGCTTGCACTTCTGTTGCTACGCTACACAGTCAACAGCAGTCACCACGCTCGGCACAAACCTTATCAAATGCACTGAAGCTCTTCTTTTCTTTCCCCGTTCATCACGGGGTAATCGGGCTCCCTCATTCACCGTGGCTCTTGCGTTCATCAAACCCCTCATGAATCATGACGGTACGCGACTTCGTGGTACTTAGACATGGCCAAAACTGTGTTGTTGCTGACCTAGTGACGGTCTCGCAAGGGCTCTTTGTCCTCTTCTCCTACAACAAACAGGAACGCTTTTGAGAACCGAGTTCAAGAAACTAAGTCATGCAAAAGGTACGAGCCCCGATCTTTTTTTATTTCGCTTGAGACTGTCGTCACGTTTTTATGATGAACGCAATATAAATGGGAATCTCTCCTAGCAATTCATGCGGAGAATCTGTATGTATTAGTACGCCTCTGAAAAACCCAGACGCCTCAAGTTTCTTCGTACTGTCTTCGCGATTCCTAACTCTCATGGTAAATGCAGACGCAATAAGGAATGTGGAACTGACGAGTCTCAAGTGACATCAATGCCTTAATTCTAGATTATTTGACCATGGAAGGGTATCCCAATGCGGCTGCCAAATTTTCTCGAGAGGCGAACCTTCAGTTACACCAAGACGGGCTTTGTGTTCGCCAACGACAAGTGATACAAAACTATATTCACGGAGGCAACATCCAAGCTGGCATTGAAGCGTTAAATGAGCTTGACCCGGAGGTGAGTTTATGACTTCGTAGCCTTCTCCTCCATGGAATGTATATGATTAGAATATGAGTTTCACATGCACCACGCATATAGCTGTTCGCAGCCTGTGATGAGACACAACCACTTGTATATGAATGTACTTAATCATTCTTCTGCTAGTGCGCAATACTTCCAAAACATGAACTAATAATAGTGTCAGATTTTAGATGAAGACAAGGCACTCCATTTCTCCCTTCTAAGACTACAATTGGTGGAGCTTATACGGTCTTGTAATGACATAGGAGATGTTGGGCCGGCCCTCAAGTTCGCCACTGAGCAACTGGGACCTCGAGCCCCAACAAATCCCAAATTCTTGGAAGACTTGGAGAAAACAATGGCATTGCTCCTTTTTCCTTCGAACGCCTTGGAACCCCAATTAGCAGCTCTTCTTGACCCAGAACTTCGCCGTTCTGCTGCTGATAGCGTGAACAAGGCTATTTTAGAGAAATTGTCGACGCGGCGTGAGTCCGCCATTCGTCATTTGGTTAAATTAAGGGCTTGGGCTGAGGAAACTGCCCGCGAGAAATTCGTCAGCCTTCCGGCCTCTCTAGACATCGGCCTACACGATGATGACGACATGCAGGAAGAGAATGCATCTATTCAAAATGACCCCATGATTACCTGACAAAATACGCGCGGTTAGTTGAACCGCATGTCTTGGTCGGGCATTGCCCAGTCCCCAATCACGTTTTCCATATTGTTGTGGTGTCTGCCGGCAGACGACAACACGGTCTAGCGTAGCTACTTGTTTGTATAGCATTTCTCACCAAAACGACCGTAGAGAACAGCTGCTAGCGGGTTATTGGCGTGCTGAGAGCCAGTTGGTCATTATTGGCCCTAGATACAGGCTGGCACTGGTTGAAGAGAACCGAGCGTGTATGTACATGGAAGTATTCATGCGATCAGAGAACGAAACGTCACAAACTCCCCCCTCCCCCACCCCCCAGCTGACTTGATCTTAACGTTGCTCCGCGTCACGAAGTGAAAACACTGAAGGCTTGTTCCAGATTGAATTGAGCGATATGTCCTGCCTGACGTCATGATAGATCTAATGTTTTAACTCATCTTGCTTAAGGAGAGAGAGACAGAGGTCCTATATTGTTTTTTTGGCGCCGGGCGTTAATTCTCCAACTTGCTTGCTACCTCCGCCCATCTACTTCGTACGTATATGTTTCAGCTTCTTTGGCGAGTACAAGAAATTGTTCGCGTACGCTTTGGGTGTGAATTTACGCGAATTGGGCTCTTGAATGAAGTACTCATAGCCCTGTTTCTCCGCGAAATGAATCGCGTCTTCCTTTGACTTAAAGTTGACGTGAGTGCCTTGCATGAAATCTCCAGAAGACTGCCAGCCCATCAATGAATTTTCCCAGCGATGGCCCTTGCCGAGAACGTCCCAATCCATACGCCACCGCTCTGTTCTAAAATCTCCTGACTGGGTCGCCGGCTTGGTCTCTTTGTAAATTCTGTTCCACCGAAATAAGTATATCGGAAGCCTGAGCAGCAATCTGATTACGTACCGAACAGTTCGAGCCTGTAGTTCCATGGGCGCGCCGGAAATTGTTGCAGCGGGCAGAACGTCTTCGCTGCCATCCTGAACACGCGTTGGGGCTGGGGTAAAGGTTCTATGCACTGATTCAGTTTATGTGTCCAGTACTAGGTAGAGAAGTACGCAGACTCACGATGTAGCTTTGTCCGCAGGAATGTCGTAGTCCGGACGATTTGGGACTACTCCGTGAGGTTGGCCAGAGGTTGTCGTGAGCGAGCTCTGGAAGCGCCTGGGATCTATGAACAACCCCGCTTGAAATCGTTCATTGCTTCTCAGAAGCCTCCCGGCTCGACTTGCGAGTAGGGCTGCCATCGAGATAGAGATGCTTATTTACAGCGGTTTGAACTACTGTGAACGATCGTTGGATATTGGGGGCAAGGATCGAGACGTTGTGGTAATCTGGATGGTGCGCCACTGCCGAGGTTTGGCCGAAGGAGCGCTGCTTGCAAAACTACACCGAACCACCATCACCGGACAGGTACTCACAATCCTCTTCCGTCGCGACGATACTTATTGCGCTTCATCAAGTCGAAAGCCTGTTGGTGCCCTCCGATACAATGAGCTTCGTTACTCGCCGAGCGCTTTCCACGCTCATTCCCCCGAAGGTAAGTCCTGCTACGGCAACACCACAGTCAATGGCTAGTAACGGTCCGTGGTAATCTGCATTAAGGTCACAAAACGAATTGCTCATAGCCAGTATCGTGCTAATGTTCGCCTTAGATTGCTTGTCCAAAGGTACGAATTTCTTCAAAGTCCTCCAACGACAATGACACGCTCCTATCGCGATCTCTACATTCAAGTCAATACCTCATGTTTTTCCAACGGCCGAAACAAAGGTATATATATATTCTTTGTGGAAATCTGGAGACTGAAAGGTCCATCCTGTGTAGGCCATAGGCTGCGCTCCCGATGCTCTGCGCATGCAGCGCGTCATGAGCTTTTATGAAAACCTTCCT
The DNA here is from genome assembly GCA_018360215.1 of Claviceps spartinae. Lineage (NCBI taxonomy): Eukaryota > Fungi > Ascomycota > Sordariomycetes > Hypocreales > Clavicipitaceae > Claviceps > Claviceps spartinae. The sequence continues at coordinate 10,478 of SRPX01000234.1, read as the reverse complement.
CGAGGTCCAGCCCCTGTACTCGAACCTACGGGCTTCATTGGCCGCTACCGAGCCAAGCATTTTGGTGACAAGCCTACCGCAAAGCGTGAGTGGTATCGATTGAGGCACTTTGATGGAACGAAGCGACTGACATATCTCAAAGCCTTTATTCATCTCTTGGTCTTCTTGGTTGCAATTGGCTACGCCCAGAACTACTACTTCCATCTTCGTAAGCAGCCCTCTTTTACGTTCTTTAGATTCGGCCATCTGCTAAATTCATCATTCACCAGGCCACCATAAAAATAATGCCCATTAGAGGGCTGGGGTAATGCGGGATCTATGATGCTTGCGCCAGCATTTAAGCATCAGTGTACCTAGAATTTCCAAAGGGCTACCGCTTTGCGTTTCCCCACTGGTGAAATCTCAATATAATTGAGTGTCCGATAGATAACAGGTAGTCAAAGGTCACGCGCCGCCTATTTGAAATTTGTTCTCCAATTTTGATAGTCATCACGTAGAAATTCTCGTTGTATGATTCATCAGCAGCTCCTTGGGACAGGTTCAAATGCAGCTTCATTAGACCCTGTGATGATGGGTTGAACGCCACAGATTTTGATCGCATTTATAAATGGTGTATCCATACAGGACGACTGTCAGGGACATGATAAATCCGTACAAGCAGAGGGTCACAAGGAGCACTGAGCGGAGACTGAAGGTGAAGACCGAAGAAGGCCTCAGAAGGTCCATAACACGATGGTCTCGCACATGTATGGTAGAGGCCAGAGATCAAAACATCCAAGCATATGACCCCTACCTTTGACATCTTGCCCTCAGCCCTCACTCTGTTGTGAACTCCCAAGCCTTGACAGCGACCAACGTCACAGTGTAGCTTTGAAATGTCTGAAATGTCTCTTGATATAGCATGGCGAAACGAGAGTCTTCAAGATCACGCCATATTATGGCAGAGCGAACCAACAATCACACCCTGGTTGAACCTGATAGTCGTGCCTTTTGCACATTGTGAGCATTCTCACGTTGGTATTCCACGTGCAGCCATGTATTTGAGGATACTCCTCTAAAAAGGGAAATAGGAGCTACCTAGTTCTAATAAAATAACTCTCAAATGAAAATCCTACAAAAAAGTAGTAGTCGTTGGAATACGCCATCTGATTTACTTGGAAAATTGAAAATTCGTGGTGATCAAACGTACCTAGGCACCTACCTTGGACCTTGGTACATTAGGTAGGTACCTAAATGGAAAGTGGAACCACAGTGTGAAGCCACCGATGCTTGTGACTTTCCCTGACTTTTCATCCGTGAGTCAGTGACCAATAGCTACCAATGGAGCGCTACCTAGTTACCTGTACAACTTTACGCCGCCTGGAACAGGTGACACGAGAGCTATCAAGTACATGTATCAACCCCATTCGAAAACCTCCGTTCACTCTGCTTCTTCAAAAATCATCTGATGACCTACATACCAACATTCTCTGCACAAAGAAAACTCGACACACTGTATGGCGCAAGGACCACGGTTTCCCATCAAGGTATTATACTGAATCAGACAGCATCGAAGAAGCTTCATCTGGACGCGCTTCAAGCCAAATCCGGTCCCCGCAAACACATGGGAAGCAACCCCCAGTGATCCAGATTTACGCATGAAGTTGCCATCGCACATTTCCAAGTATGAACACTTCTTCTCCTCGAGGCATTCTCTTGGAATCCGTTCTCACCAATTCATATACACGCAGCACCGTGACTTCGACCGTAGGTCACTGAAAACATTGCGCCCGGCGTCCACGAAAGCATCTGCGACGGATGATGGCAACAGAGCCTTCGGGCGATAATCTTGCTGCTCTTTCTGTCTCATCACAAGTTCTGCCGGTACGTGTTTCTCTTTTAATTTGATATGAATATGCAGTAGCAGCTTGAATGCGTCGAGTAGCCTGAGAGCTAACGGAAAGCTTTTCTGGAAATAGCTCGACCCAGCCGGCGACCGGAATCGATATGACGTGCCTACCAAAAATGGGCTCACTGCAACAAAAAGCAACGCATCTATGGACAGGACAAGCACCAGCAATGAGGGGCAAATGATAACGACAGAAGCTGGCTTGAGCGGTGGTTCGGACAACGAAGCCTCACGAACAGAACGTTTGAGGCAGATGGAAGCGAACAAAGAGCATGGAAGATCCGCATCTACAACAAAGAAGCCCGCGACCTTCAAAGCAGTGTCCGTCAATAAGACCTTCCTCGCGTCAAAAGCTGTCCCTGGTGGGCTGGCCCTAAAACCCATCGAAAAGCCGGTTCCAGGCTCCAACACTCCGCCCCCTGGATCGTCCGCCCTGCCATCTTCACGTCCTCGGCTTATTGCAAAAATTGGTGGTGGCGCCAGAGAGTCGGCTCCAAGGTATTCGTCCCTCGGCAATGGAGGACAACCTGTGTCAGCCCCAGACCCGAGTGCCGTTTGGAACAAAAACCGACGTAAGTTTTATGTTCAAGGCATTCTTCTAAGGCATTCTTCTAAGGCATTCTTCTAAGGCATTCTTTTAAGGAATTCTTTCAAAGTATGCGAGACTGACCATGGAGAACATTCATTAGCGCCTGAACCCAAGAAATTTACAGACGAAGAATTGAAGAAGTATGGAATTCATATGGCTAGTCGCCTAAATGAAGAGGACGCACAGGGACAGAACAAATGGGCGGACATCGATGAGGATGATGAAGACTGGGCTCCAGATGCAATTACCTGGGGCGATGGAACGAAAACTACACTGCCACATCTGGACGAGCCCCAAGGTCCAACTCAAGGAACCATCTCTCTCTCAACTCCTGCAAAATATCAGCCTAAACCTAAATCGCCTAGTTCTGTTTCCGCCGCCAAGGCGACGGCTCCCAAACCCGGCGGGTTTGCTTCTGGCAGAGGTCTTGTTTTGAAACCAGCCTCGCAAGAAAAGCCTTCTCTCGTCGCTAAGCCAAGTGTTCCAGCTACATCAGTCAAGTCACCATGGGCTACATTACCTCCTGTTGATAGAGCTTCGCCAGGACTCATGGATAGTGCAGCAGTTGTTCAAGCTCAACCAAAAGAGGGGATGCAACTCAAATCGCTCCATCATCAACCAAAAGAGATAACTGCTGATGATTTCACTCGGTCTTCGTGGAGAGAAGGTTCCTCTCATACCAGCAGAGAGCTCTATAATTCCCAGTCCGGGCGTTACGAACCTGCGCCCCATCGCCGAGGATCTTTCAAATCGGATCCCCAAACCAAGCAGCCAGCGCTGCTGCAGCGTCCACAACCAACGGACCAGGTCTTGGAAACATGTGGCACTGAGCCAACTTTCCAGCTGGATCAGGATGGGTTGGTTACCAGATGCCGCGGATCCTCTCTTGTGAGCACTGGCAGCAGCTCCTTGCATCAGCGAAGCTCGACAATAATTGATTCGACTGTGGCGCCTAACGAAAGGTCCCCTTGCCTGCAGAATTCGGGTGAGAACCCTGCTGCATCTGAAAATGTCTCGTCTCCTACACAACCGTTTCTCAAAGATCACTTACGTCATCCCTCGATTGACAACACTTCCATAGGGGCGACATCTGCATCAGTCCAAAGCCGAGGTCACACTGTTTCGGACAAGACCTCTTCCTCCGTAGCGGGGTCTAAAGATGAGATCGTCAACGAGGTGGAATATCAGAAGAAGCTAATGCGTGAGCGCATAGAGCTTGCCCGTAAACGCCGACAGGCACAAGAGGCTGACGAGGAGGCTGCTAAGAAAGAACGCATCCAAAAGAAGCTGGAGGCTCTGGGTCCTCCTCCCGAAAAGCGTGTTGACAAGAAGGAATCTTCCCTGATGGCCGAGACATCGAAGCCAACGCAGATTCAACAACGAGAGCGCCCACTCTTGAATGATTCCCACCATCACGCCGCTGAGAGATCTCCAAGAGGACAGAAAATCGTACAATCAAGTATCCCTAATCAGCCTGATAGCGCGCAGCCCATCTCTCAGCCCCAGCCTCCACATCAATCTATACCAGCGGCGTCGACATCTTTCAGAAGACCATCCCACGGTCAAGACTCGCGACGTAATGATCCGTGGGGAGGTTCAGGTCCTCGTCCTGACAGGTTCCCTTCTTGGGGCTCGGCTGCCCCTCCATCGACGTCACGAAACGTTTGGGGTTCCCCTGATAACGACCGTGGGCTAGGAAACGGAACTTTCAACCCTGACCTTGGCAGAGTCACAAACCCTTCGACAGCATCGTCACCACATGCCAAAGGATCGTTGCCGATAGCACCTCCTCCAAGGCATGGAACTGGGACATTCCCACATTCCCAAGCACAAGCCGGTCAAGACACCGCGACGGACCCATCGAGTGCCAGATATGTTCCCCCTGGATCCGAACTAGCAAGCAAATGGGTCGCCTCTGTTGCAGAAAACGATCAGAAACTAAGCACGGTAGGCTTGTCAGAACGGGCAAATCGTGAGAACCAGTTGAGGGAGAGGGGCTTGGCTCTGGAGGATTCACAGCCCATCATCAAAGACTCTTGGCGCCCCATTCGTGTTCCTGGAGATGGAACCCGTCATACCATCGGATCGGTTGATGTGAAATCTCACCAAACAGCGTCTTGGAAATCTGCTCCCGAGAGTCTTGTACAAAGTGTCGTCGTCAAGGAAGACTCAGCCATCCCAGCTATCCCAGCCAAACCCGGAATCATTGGATGCGGTGCATCATCGCAATCCAGGCCTTCTAGATTCTTTCCTACAAGAGATTACCGCCAGCAGACGTCCATGGAGAGTCAGTCTTCTCGTTCGACATCGCCGTCCCCGCCGCCCCCTACAATGGAAGATCATCCCGTGTATGAAGGAGACATCCTGCGGCCTCATGTGTCTTTGCCCAAACCCCAGCCTGTTGTGAAGCTACCACCCATCCTCGGGCCGATAGAACGCAACTCGACAAGGCCACTTAGCCCATGGTCTGCCCAAGTTGCTGTCAAGGACGATCGCCGTGGAGACAATCTCTCTTCGTCACACCCAGACGGAAATATTTGGCAAGCTAGGTTTCACAAACTGCTGCACGGAGATAAGCCGTCTCTGCCGCGTGATATCGGTGTTGATGCTTCTAGCCGCGGACTTGAACCTACCTGTGCACAGACATCTGCGATAGTTTTGTTGCCGATGTCGACATCCATCCAGGCTGATGCATGCTTTCATTCTATACTTACCAAGCCAATGGCAGAGGATTGTTTTGAGGAACAGGAGATGGGCTCGCTGCCTCAAATTCGACTCCCTCACAAAGCCCCCGAGGCGGCTTGGCAGCCCGCTGCAGCCCAATCCAGAGGGCTTCCCAAGAGGTTTATTGTGCAGGCTTCTGCAAGGGAACCCTTCCAATTCTGTTTGGACAGCCCTGCAGGCTCATCGTCAGTCAACATTCTTTTCCCGGGCATGAAGGAAATTAAGAAGGTGTTGGTGTCCAAATCTGTCAATCGAGGCTCTAGAGCCTCGCATGGGCCAAGAATAGGCACTAGGCCCCGAGGATTCGGTACCGCATCACGGGGCGGCAAGAGAGAGAAGTCCAATTCTCAAGAGACCGAAATGGCTCTCCATCGTGGTGGCCGTGCCGGATTCCGAAACAGGAATTCGGACAACTGGACACGGCGTCAGCCTCAACCTTCTCACCAACTCCCTAGCAAATGATAGCAACAAGGCCATTCAAACAAATGATAATTTCGGGTGGTTGACGGCAATGTGACGAAGAGCACACGAGCGAGACCGCATTTTGCACCATTGTCGCGCCAAAACTCACCTTTTTCTATTTCATATCCGGCTGCAAAAGCACGCATTATTTGGCACAATCAACCTCAGAGCGCGGTGAAGGGGATGGCGTCAAGTACTTGGCATGTCACCGCTGCCAATTGCAACGCAAGTCACGCCTGGTGCGGTTCGGCATACTCCGACCCATGGCTGCAGTTCTCTTCGTTTTGGTATTGTCATTCCTTGTTCATTGGTTTCTTTTCCCTTATCGGGCGTGATAGGCACGGCACGTTCGACATGACTCTTTCACATCTTTTATGGGTCTACGCGGTGTGACGGTTAGGCTACCTGTCCATGTCAAATCACTTCAAGTATGTGCGTTCCACTCCACGTGGCTACAGCGTCTTGCTAAATATAAGGTCATGACCAAAGGCAATTAGTTGTGGACTGCCTGGTTAGGGTAAACGACTATAATATACATCTAGGTTTTATTGAGTTCGAGTCCGTCTGGAGACTTTTTTAACGTAGCGCAGCGTTACAAGTTCTGCGCCTTTATTGCCAAGGCACGCTCGATTCCTAGGGTGCGATAAAATAACCGATCGTGCGTCGGAGAAGATCATAGCCTACAAAGGCAAGGTCGTCATGAACCTCCTGATCTAAGATCATAATTGTGCTTGCCGCTGTCCAGCAACGCGCTATCGACTCAACTCGTCTTGCCATCCTGATGTCTTCGAAACTGTACGGAGGACCATTTGCGTCAGGCCTTTCGGTTTCACGCTGCTGAAGCTTGCTCAACTCCCAACGATAAATATCTGCCTTCATGCATATTTGATACAGTACTTGACGCTCATTGGGGGCGTGTAGCCAATCACAGTGTGCATGTCGTCTTCTCCTTCTCGCCGTTAAAAAAGTGTCTGATGCATTTTACCGACATCAAAAGCCACCCAATCCTAACGCTGCATCCTTCAAAAATCTTCCACAGCACAGTTAGGATGCAAGACATATACAGTCCGCCCCACAGTAGAATCAGACTCAGCGTGGCTGTCCGAAACCTCTCCGCGCAAAGCCATCAAGATGTTGTCCTATTTCTCCGTTAGTTTCAGCCTGGACATACAACATTTGCTTCTTCGGATGCTTACCTTGACCATTTTCTTGAGGACCATGTTAGCAAGAACCTTTTCGGAGTTGTAGCTCTCTTCGCCCTCAAGTTCATCTTCATGTCTTTCCAGATACCATTCAATCAACTCTTGGCCGTCTACACCACCGCCACTTCCATTCTCATCGTCGTTGATCCTCTGAACTATCATGTTCATCATTTTGATGTACTTGTCATAGGTAATCGTTCGTTTTGATCCATGGCTAGAACTCTCCGTGTTCTCTGACACGTCGTTCGAAGCTGCCCCATCTCCAAGGCTCGTTACACCGTCGTCAGGTCCCCCCGTTGCAGCACGTGCAGCACGCCGAAGTGTGTCACCATCTTCTTGAGATTCGTCCTCAGCCAAGATTTCGATATCGTCGTGCTCGACTGAGATAATACTTTGTCTCAGCAAGTCGTATGCTTCAAAGACCATTTTTTCATCGATTTCCTCCACACAATTGACCTTCGCAATTGCCTCACTGAGCCGAATCATGCTTTCTAGTTGTCGAACGGTTATGCGGTATGAGTTCTTCCCGATGCCCCCCTGAGCGTCATCAGCGCGCAATTCTTTATACTTCTGTACAAGCGCGTCCCTTGCTTCATCCGTAAACTCTGGCCGAAAAGTTCTGGCGAAGCGAATGTATCGCTGAAGCTGCTCTGTACTGAACTCCGGCTCTACTGCCTCGTCTCTTAGTTGATGGATTCCGACAATGTGTTCTGCGAGGTGGCGATCAATTTTCTCATTGCACTCGTCGAGTATGACGAAAAACAGATCGAATCGTGACATGATAGGAGCTGACATATTGATGTTGGATCTCAAGGTGGTTTTGCGGTTGTATCGTCCTCCCACGGGGTTTGCGGCAGCCAGCACACTTGTTCTCGCGTTCAACGTAGCTTGAATGCCAGCTTTAGCTATGGATATTGTCTGTTGCTCCATTGCTTCATGAATCGCAACCTGATCGGCCACATCCATCTTGTCGAACTCATCAATAGCGCAAATACCATTGTCTGCCAGCATGAGTGCACCGGCTTCAATTGTGAACTCGCCCGTTTCCTCATCCTTGATAACTGCCGCTGTGAGACCAGCGGCTGAAGATGCTTTCCCACTTGTGTAGACGGCTCGCGGAGCGAACGAACATACATATTTCAAGAACTGTGATTTTGATGTCGATGGGTCACCGACGATGCAGATGTTTATGTCGCCACGTAGATGCATACCTTCTGGTGTCACCTTGTGAACGCCGGACATCAGTTGCAGCAATATACCCTTCTTGACGACTTCATGGCCGTATACCATTGGAGCTATAGACTGTACCAAGCGAGAATAAATGTGGTCGCCATGGACCATAGCTCTCAGGTCATCAATTTCCGATGGGTTCATGGAGGCGAGAACAGCGGCTTGTGCGCTCTCGACAGACTCTGCTCCCTCATTGGAGTGGCTTTGTGTAAGAGCACTGACAACATCAGCAGCACTGTTTGCCGAATGTTGTCCGGTCGCCGAATTGTCGGGTGCGACAAAGCAAGAGAGGAAAGCTAGTCGGTAGGTGAGGTCACGGACGCCAAGAGCCTTTAGACCGGTCACGCCAGTTCCTCCCGCGTCGTTTCCACGAGGATTTCCTCGGTCATCGCGAACTGCAGTAGGTCTAAGGCCAGGTAAGCCCAGCTGGCTGACATCCGGGACAACAATGAGAGCGCCAGAGAAGATACACTTCTCGCCGGCTTTAGCTCTGTCCACAATCTCACCTCGTAGGATGACATCGAGAGTCCTGGGCATGCTGCCAGTGGGAATTTCGGAGCTATTTTCCTGAATACGGACTTTCTGCCAGTCAACAAAGGTGCTGCGACGAATGTCGAGTTGCCACGCCACACGGTTTTGACAGGTTTTATTGGGACACTGCATAGGTTCTGTATATCGAAAGATTTGTTCAACGTTGGGAACAACAGCACGGCACCCCTCGCACACAAACGTAGCCAGTGACAACTCAGGTCTCACTTCTGAGGTACGCGTGACTGTGCCAGAAATAGAAAGCAGTTGGCCAATGTTGGCAGAGCGTAAGCTGCGCACACGAGAAACGAGTGGCAGATTGTAGAAGGCTATCGAAAACAACTTGTCTGTCTGCTGGTGTTCATTCTTGCGCTGTGAACTCTCGCTTTGACTGCCAGATCCCAGCTGACTTGCCGCGGACGTAGAGATTGCGCTTGAGGCTGTAGGTTGACGATGTTCTCGAAAATACTGAGGCTCGTGTTTTGCAATCATGTTATGCAGCGCAGCTGTAAGAAACGGCAAGAAACGATAATACTGGCGCATGACACCGTCTGCGAGACTCCCATTCTCCCATGATGAAAGGTGCTTGAAATCAACGTAGAATGTCGACAACTGCATGGCTTTCATGCCTTTAATTTGCGCCACATAGTATTTGTCGGTCGTAACTGCGCTCGAGGTAGGTATCCCAGATGGGTTCGGGTCTTCGACAAAACTACAGGGAGCATGATATTAAGATCCTTGTTGCATTCGACTAGCCAGAAGCCAAAGATAACCCAACAGGTTACGAATGTCAGGGCATGAGCGCCTACCTCTCTATAAATGATTGAAAATGCTCTTGAACTAGCAGGCCGACGCGATCCTCAACACGAGGAATGCTGGCGGTATTTACATGGCGCGAGCTTCGCGGAACATGATCATCAGCAAAGGCGTCGCCTTCGTCATCACTGGCCACTCCGAGATTTTCGGAAGGTGGCCCTCGTGGACGAGCAGACGAAGAAGAAGACGGAAACTTGATCTGTCGTCTTTGTGGAACTGAAGATGATGCATCGGACATCTGGAAACCAGCATCATTGGGTGTGGTCATTGTAACGGCGCCCTCATTGGCAAACCAGCCTTCGGGTGCGTGGTGAGTCGTGTGCGATGAAACTGGCCAGGTGATGTTCTCACAACAGTACCTCCTCTTCCGAAAGTAGACTATGTTAGGGTCGAAATGGATTGAAGGTGAGATTCCCTTCGTGGATGGAGGATGATGGATGCAAACTTCAAGGCGGGTGTGGAAAAGTCCGTAATTATGGAGTACATAATAAGTTGATAGTGATACAATACCTACATACTTGGGAAGACGAGAGGGAGAGCGTGTTAGAGAGGGCGACGACGCGACATTGTAAATTCGAAGCTTCGCTTTACGTCTTCTTCTTCTTCAGTAATCGTCGCAAATTAGTTTCAGCTTTACTAAATAATAATGTACAGTGTACGGAGTAAGTGCCTCGTACCGAGGCTGTCGTAGACTCGTAGCCTGTAGGCCTGTAGCAAGTTGGGGAAGTGGGATGGTGGGAATCGGGATAGGGCGTCTGTGTACTCCAGGCACAGTACCTATACCCTCACCTAGACCCAGAGGGCCCTGATCTTAAGCTATGAGGTAGGTTACAGGCACCTTATACATAACTTTTTAAAACTGTACGTAGCCGTAATAGTGTGTGATGGATTCGAGCCTGAGGCTCGTCTCTTCTGGAGTAGCAGGACAACTTGTGGAGACTTCCCGGACGAGGGTATAGAAAAAGTTCCCCTCCCAAAGGCCTTATCCACTACCCTGACATGGGTTTTTTGGAGAATCCGTGCCCTGCCATCATTGGTC
>SRPX01000233.1:0-39457 GCA_018360215.1 Claviceps spartinae | reverse complement strand
CAAAAAAAAAAAAAAAAAAAAAGAGAAAAAAGAGGAAAATGATAGATGGAAGGACTCAAAGACTCCAGGGGGAAAAGAGCGGAAGAGAGAAAGAGAGCGAGAGTATGAAGACGAGAAAACATACGTAGCTCCCTTGAGTTTCCCAAAAAAATCCTCCACCAACTGCGCCGACGGAACATCATACACAACAATGACCTGCTCCCCATGGAAAAACTCCAAACTCTTCTGCTCTCCCCGATTCGCCTCACACAGCTCAAGCACTCTCCCCAAATACTCCTGCGGCACCGTCATCGTCGCCCTCACATAAGGCTCCTGCACACGAGCCTCACGCAGTCTTGTACTCCCCGCATCCGGAAACATCGCCGGGTTCTGAATCACCTCGGCCTTCTCGTCAGGCCAGATAACCCTCGTAGGCACCGACGGCTCCGTGAGAATGACACTCCGCCCGTGCTCCTGCCGCAGACGGTCCTGAAACACGGAGCAGTGCAGACTTCCCAGAAAACCCAGACGCCATCCTGAGCCCAGAGCCTCAGAATGGTCCTTTTGCAGCGTGACGCTTCGGTCGTTGAGGACCAGCTGGTAGATGCTTTCCGCCAAGGGCGTGTAATCGCTCTGGTCTGTGGGGAACGCCGCCACAAAGACCATCGGCTTGGGCTCTATGAAGCCGGGGCATGCCTCCACCATGTCTTCGCAGCCGACTGTCGTAAAGGTATCTCCCAGCTTGGCATCCTGGATCCTCTTCATCCCCGGGTTGAAGTACACGTAGCCGACTTGTCCCGCGCGGAGCACCTTCTGCGGCATCCCGTCCGGGTACTGTATGCCGACTTGTCCAACCGTGTATTTGTGCCCCGTGCCGAGGGACACTACATTGTCTCCTGCCTGGATGGTCCCGTCGAAGAGCCTGACCAGGAGGACCACGCCCCGGAAGTTGTCGTACCAGGAGTCAACGAGGAAGCACTTCAAGGGCTTCTTTTCATCGCCTATCGGATGCGGCATCTGTTCCACAACCGCCGGTAATACGTCCGGAACGCCTTGGCCGGTCTTTGCGCTCACGAGCACGGCCTTCTTGGGGTCGAGTTCAAATGCAGATTCCATCTGTTCCAAAACACGAGGAATGTCCGCGGCCGGCATGTCAATCTTGTTGATGACCGGAACGAGCGCAAGGTCTTGCGCAAACGCAAGATGGAAGTTGGCGACCGTTTGTGCTTGGATGCCCTGGCTTGCATCGATCAGGAGGAGTGCGCCTCCGCAGCTACCGTAGGACCGTGTGACTTCGGCTCGGAAATCGACGTGGCCTGGCGTATCGACCAGGTGTAGTAGATAGTCTTCGCCGCGATAATTGTAGAGCATCGTGCATGTTTGCGCCTTGACTGTGATGCCTCGTTCGCGCTCCACGTCTAGTTTATCCTGCAGTCACATCCACTGTCAGCTCCTTGTCTCTTGACTCTTCGCTCGGCAACTCTAGCACTCTTGAAATCCTGCTTGCAGCCCTAAGGTAGGCATCCCCATGCACCACATGGTCCTCAAAGTCCCCGTCCATTTACTGTTGCTGGGTATGCGCACCAAAATCTGTTTGTTCCCATCACTCGCCGAGATCGTCCCCGTAAACTCCAACAAGCGATCACTCAACGTGCTTTTCCCATGGTCGATATGCGCTACGATGCAGAAATTTCGGTACCGTTCGATCGGGATAGCCGCTATGCGAGTCTCTAGCTCTTTGGGCGATGGTTTGGCGGATGCATATGCGCGGCGGAACACGAGTTGCTGCTGCTGCTGCTGCTGAAAGAACACGGACGGTCGGGGCAGCTGCCGTGGTCGAGTCCAGGCTCTTGCAGCTCTCCAGGCCCAGGTCATCTATATGTTTGTGAGGAGGCGTGCATTGGGAGGGGGTTGCCAGTTGGCCTTAACGTTGACGGTTTGGCGATATCAGATCTCGAGGTGGTGGCAGAGATTGATCGCAGGTGTGATTACCTAACACAAGGTGACAAGAAGGAACGGTTTGGCTCCCCACTCAAAAGAAACGCAAACCGCCATACAGAGTACCGGGCCCATTCTGGACTGCCACACGAAGTGACATTCACTAAGACGCGTTGAAGACATTTTGCATGCTAGATGCGCGCAATCAAATAAGGCGTATAGATCAAATGCCGTCGTCTATTGATACACGTGGCTGAGATTGTATTGACGCGACTTGACAGAGTGAGAGGATTTTGCGGTTTTTACGGGGGGCAATTGTATACCGTCTTGCACGTATGTAGATGCCTTAATGTCAGTTCAACCTCGTATACGCATGCCTCAAGGATTTCTTCCCACAATCTACATCGCGACAAAACCCAAATTCCGTTCTGACTTGACTAGACATCGTAGAAACTTTGTGCAGTGGGAATTTTTGCGTACGCTTAAGCAGACACGATAGATACTTCATATTTGACGTAGGTATACTTTATTCGACGTTTCCACTACTACCGTCACACATTACTACTACAATATGAACAGCTGCCTGCCCCGAGGCGTTGGCCTACCCTCCCTATCCCTCTCAACGCACCCGTAGAGAACGTAAAAGGACGAGGCGTTGGTAGATCCGGCGTTTGTGGCATAGGGGACCCCGCGGGAGGGAGGAGAACCTGCGTAGCCCGTCTTGCTTCGTCTAGCCGGCGTATCTCAAGTACACGGGTAACATTCGGTCGGATATCGTCGAGGGTAATATCCGCAAAGATAGCTAAGTGCTCAAGACGCCGCACCCAGGATAGGGAAACATAGAGTAGCCCTGACGGCCGCGGAGTACCCCTGGCCTTCAGATCTACTATCGGAGGGTGGAAAGTCATTCCTTGGGACTTATGGATCGTCATCACGTAAGAGACCATAAGAGGAAACTGTTCTCTCCATTAATTGTCCGTAGACGTCCTCGTAGTATTCTGCGTACGGTACCGACGGCAGGGGAAGATCGGGACTATGTATCTTCGAAGACATCGGGATCCCGGAGATGTCATACGGGAGAGAAGGACCGGTATACTTCGGGAAGTAGATTAGCGCCTACGCGACCGTCCTCGTAGTATTCTGCGTACGGCACCGGCGGCAGGGGAAGATCGGGACTATATTCGAAGGCATCGGGATCCCGGGAACGTCATACGGGAAAGAAGGACCGGTATACTTCGGGAAGTAGTATGTCCTACTACATGCTACTTCCCGAAGTATACCGGTCCTGCTCTCCCGTATGACATTCCCGGGATAATCCCGATCTTCCCCTGCCGCCGGTACCGTACGCAGAAACTACGAGTACGGTCGCGTAGGCGCGAGGCGCGAGTATTTCATTTCGTCGACGCTCGCCCGCGTAGCAAATGGATAGACGGCCTGTTCCTCAAAAGTAGTCCGTTCTCGTCTCTCGAGCATAGAAAGCAACCGGGGCTCGAGAATTCGAAAGTCCGTAAGGTCCAGGACTCCAGATTGCCCTCGCGCATATTCTCGAGGACCCGTCGAAAGGCAATGTTACTCGCGTCCGTATCGTTTTGCCGGACGAGAGTAACATTTCCAATCGTAACCGAGAGAGCGTCGTAAGCATTCTTACCCGCCATAGCAATCGTCGTGTTAGCGGCTAGCCCGGACTTTGAACTCGGCTTCGAATGAGGCCGTTCCGCTAACGGGAGGGAATTGGTAGAAATCGTCGGCAACAATGATACTGAACCCGGCAAAGTACTTGCCGTTCGACTCCGGATAGGCTTCTCGAAGACGTTGGTCAATCCAGGCAAGCTTAACAAAGCTAATCATCGATTTCTCGTCGACAATTAGGTAGGTAACATCTTCCAAACGCTTTCGAATAGCGCTTACGCCGTCGGGACCAAGCGGAGAGAGGGCTTCGAACCTTTGAACAGGAAGGCCAAAGTAGGCGTGGTCTGTATAGCAATGGATACCGTTCGCCGCGCCGCCGGTAGGGGCAACCCTCGCGACAGGACTCCTACGCGGCGAGGTAGGAAATCGGGAACGTTGCATTGTCTCTAGCCGCGACGATACGAGCTGTATCGTATAGGACTTGCCGGTTCCTATGCGACCGTCTAAGGCACGTTCATAGTGTTCGACGATCGATTCTAACACCGGGTATCCGGCCTTCGCAAGAAAGGTTTTTCGCAGCAAGGACCGGATTTTGGCCCTGAGAACGAGGATGACGAGTACGAACTTGGAGAAGGATTTGGAGATTTTGACGACGAGTACGAACTTGGAGGGGATTTTGGAGATTCTTCGCGACGAGGACCAAGTTCGTACTCGTCATCCTCGGTCTCAGGACCAAGCCCGGTCCTTATTGCGAAAAACCTCCAAATTCTTGCGAAGGCCGGATATCCGGTGTTTCACCCTCCCGGCGATCGTTATCCGACCCTACGTGTAGATCATGACCAGGTTCCGGTTCTCCTGTTTGTTAAGTTAGGGGTAGTACCCGGAGGGGTAGGGGGTAGGGCGGAGAGGAAGAAAGGGGGAGGGGAAAGGGAGCTTTTCGTGCATAACGTCGCCGTCAACCGGGAGCGCGGCTAGGGCGGCGTGATCAATTTCGAGATCCGCGTACTTAGGTTGGTTTTGGCATAGTAAGTCAAGCCACTCTTTGACAACAGACCGCCGTACGGTAAACATTCCCTTAAAGAAAAAGAGCTCAACGGTCGTTAGGTCGCGCGGGCGAAGGAGTAAAACTTCGGCGTCCTGAGGGAGTAACGGTAGCTTTGCGTAAAGGCGAGGGGTATTCTTTAGAAAGTGGGCAACGTGTCCGCGGTACTGAAATTGCACGCCGCGTACATACTTGAAAGACGTTTACAGCGGTTTGTATGCGGGCGATAAGAATCTCCTCGATATCCGTAAGCTGCTCGAGATGCGTCGGAGACTTGGTGAGTACGTAGGATCAGTGGGCGGAAGCAAAGTGAGAGACCGGCAGAATGTACAGAGTACGAGCATCTCGAACATTGCCGCGTACTTCCTTGAATACTTCGGATGCGGTGTCCTCGAGCTCCGTACCTAGTAGCAAGCATCCGGCGTCTTTTCGAAGGTTCGTATGCAGTATTCGTCGAGCTCCGTATTAGAAAGCATGCGGCGTCTATTCGAAGATCCGGCGTCGTTAGACGTTATATGTAGACGTCATAAACGGAGTACATAGTGTTGTTGACACGTGTTATTGTCACCTCGAGTCAGAAATAATGGGGAAGACGAAGAACGGAGAACGTAGGTCAGACACCCGCAGGAGCTGTGCTACGCAACAAAAAGAGGTCTGAGTAGTACACCGAAAAGACGATAGATCCCGCAGGAAAAGAGTAGGACTCGACAAGAAAGAACGAAGCGCTTCCCAAGACTTCATTGACTATCTAAAAATGATCGTCGGAAGTTGGAACTCTCTGGTTCATAAGAGATAAAACTCTGCGTCCCACACTCAGCCAGAGTGAGCGATGATTGGCTAACGAGGCAACCGAGACAAAACAAACTTGTATGCAAGGGTACAAGGCCGATTGATCCGGACACCTGACCAACGAAGTGAGCCCCGTTTTCTGAGTCGGGTTCGGCCGGGTTCACGGGCCAATCAACAGTCGACCTGACTCAGGTTCACGACTCGGATTTGAGGGGTACACGAGAGCCAATCATTTCGCCAAAGCCATAGAGATTTTTGAGAGCCTCGAGTGTGTAGATCTGTTAGTAGTGTACATAGCATAGGAGAAGTGGCTTGAATAAGCTGATTTTTTGGGTAGTTACGGACTCTTTTCATCTTTTTGTAAGATGAAAATACTAAAAATATAGCTCCTTTCGAAAACACGTGGCTATTCGCTGCCGCTGCTGCAAACTTCCCACCATGCAGTAAAGTCTTATGTACTACATGGCATCATACAGCACCCTTACCCAAATCAACAGACCATCCTTCAAACATTTCATTCATTACTGTGAATAGATCTAAGGCTACCAAACTCAATCCCAAAGGAATCCCCAGTTACAGCCCTCGCTCCCAAATGCCCCAAATGCTACAGTATCTACCCATAGAAAAACGTACGCCCGTCGGAAACAGACTTCCAGTCCTAGCCAGTCAAGCCGGCAGCCATTTCCCGAGTTGTGCCACTCAATAAACGATGAAGCTACTCCATAGTGTCGACCACCACAGCAACAGCGAATCTTGGTTGGCCATGCATGAACCATCACGAGTAGCAGCCACATATTTTTCATGAGCGCCTCTTACGAAAGCACCCACTCACTCCCCCTCTTCAAAAACTTGTCCAGCAACAATCCCAGATCGGCCAACACAAATCTACAAATGTAGAATCCGAAAAACTCCGCAGCATGTCGCGTGCACAGCTCCAGTCCAACCTGTGTCTTATCCGCATGTTTCAGACCAGGATCATCAACCTGTCTCGCTATCACATCTAGTAATTCGTCAGCATATAGTCCTCAGCCAATCAGCATCCCTTCTCTTTTCCTGGTTCTGTTTCGTGTATTTGAAACAGAAAAAGAACTCACCTATTGCTTGAGCCGCGTCAAACAAGCGCGCAAGCGCATGCATATAACTCGCATTTGGTCCCACAAACTGTACCTGGGCAACCTCCCGCTTAGGCGGACGACTCGTAGGCTGCGGCGTCATCGGCAACGTCGGCATAGTAACCGCTTCCTTGTTGACACCTTCAGAAAGATTCGATCGGCTAGTATAGGCTCCCCCTAGTCCCAAGTTCGAGTTCTTCGAACGTAGTCGCCTCCAAGAGAAAGAAGAGGACTTTCCGGACACACTGGCAGTACGCGGGACGACAGGCGCCCCATCACCCTCGACCACGTTGGAGGCTTCCCTGAAGAGCACTCCTGAGCCTTGCACCCCCACATCGTGGCCAAGTTTGCGAGAAAGCACAGTCTGGACCTGTTCGAGAATGCCTTCGAGAGCTTGCATCTCGTCTAGCATTGCGTCAGCATCGCATGTGTCAACCTTGGCCACTCTGAGCAGCGCTGACGTGAGCAAATCGCAGTTTGCAATCTTTTCCTCCACGTTCTTCAGCTTGACAGCCTTGACTTTCCAAACGTCGCGAGGCACAAACAACTTTGTGCTCAGGTATCCGCCGCGGGGGTGCGCCAGCGTTTGGTACAGGCAACGCATCAACCAGAACGGCCGCAACATGACGTCATTGGGGCAAGGCTCAAGGGCCACGGGAGGGTCCAAGGCCATTGGGTTTGGTGAGCCTGGAGTGGCGGGCATGTGGATAGTATCCTCGAATAAATTAAAGCCTGCCGGCGACGTAGAATCCATCTGGTCACGGAGAGCGAACGATAATGGAGTCGGCAACGCAGGTAGGGCTGGCGTTCTAGTGCTTGTGAGATGGAGGTGGAGGCTCGAGGGCGTTCCAGGCGACATGTCGGAGGCATCGTCCAGGTTGGACAAGGACATATTTCGGCTCTTGAGACTTCGCAAACTCGAAGAGGAAAAGTTCTTTCGGAGCCTGCTGATCGTGGGAGAACCCGAATGGCCTGCCTGACCGTCATCCGCGTCAATCTGACCCCGACGACTTGGCGGTGATTCTATGATTGTAGGCTCTTGGCCAGTAAATTCCATCGTTGGCGGTGTGAGCTTCCTCGACGAACGGCTCGTCTGTGGCCGTTCCCCAATGGCCGTCTCAATCGCTGAACTAAGCTCGGATATCATCTCGGGTTGCGTCGGCTCTCCGTGGCTGGTGGCCGGAGGCTGTCGGAGCTGAGTCGTCTGAATCTTGAGCTGCTTCGGGTTTTGGCCAGATAAGCGCCGACTTCTTACGCTTTGACCGGGCGACGCAGCTCGACTTGGGGGAAGCTCAGGCAGCGATTCTTGGGGGGGTGGTGCGGATGGCTGCCAGCCCTTGGTAGCTGCATAGGACTGGTTTTGGCTCGCAGCTCGTGATCTGGTGCCGTCGGCAAGTCCTTGCTCACTCACAGTAGCCCCAGCTTCTTCTGCATCCTGATTGCGAGATAACGGACGTCGTAAGATGCTTATTTTACGGGCCTTTTTGGTCAAAAAGTCCTCCATATTATATTCCCGTGTCATCTCTTCCAAAATGAGTTCTTCTTCATCTGATGAGAGACTATCGTCGTAGAAGCCATCAGATTTCGGGTAGTTTTGTTGTTGCGTCTCTGGCCGCTCATGTTGATCCGGGTATGCTTCGCGCTCCGTCTGCCTCACACGCTCACGAGCTTCCTCAACCTTTCGAAGTGCTCTTGTCACAATGTCTTCGGTGCGCTCAATGATGTCGTAATCTTGAGGGTTCATGGGTTCAAATCCTTCATCATATGCGGCCTCAATGGCCGCGTCCAGTGCGGTGTCGAACTCCACCTCAGTATCGTCGCCATCCCGTTTTTCAAGGCGCTCACTCCGCGGGCGGGATGAATCGCGAGAATTGACTGACGTACTAGACGAGTCTCCGGATTCATGTATAGGATCCAGCCATGAATTCTGGCTGCCGTCTCTGAAGTGGCCTGTACCATCCCGTGAGCCATTCCATGACCCTGAGTGATACTGATCGGTCCCCGAACTGCGCTGCTCACCAGAATCGCAGCGGTTGTCGTGCGGGTCTTTGGGCGACGACGGCCGCCGTTTTGTCAACGTCAAAGGTTGCGAGGTGCGGCTACTCTCGCTCCCATACTCTTCTGTTTGCCGGAGTCTAGAAGTCGATCGAGAAAAGGCAGATTGGAGAATTGGCTGTTCGACATTGGAACGTGCAGCTCGTGATGTATCCAAGGAGCCATCACTGAAATACCTCGAGTCCTGCCGTGGGCGCTGCTGCTGTGAGGCTGCTTCCTCTCTGGTTATACTCAGAGGAGTGATCTCTCTTTCTACGTCTACGATGCTGGCGTGGAGCATTTCGTCTTCGTACTCATTGGCACTTCCTGGGGGGGCGGGAAGCTGCTTGTGGTCTATGGTCTGCCAGGGCAGAATGTGATCCAGTTCCTCAATTCGCGCATCGTATGTCCGTCGCTGAGAGACAAAAGCCGTCATGTGTAAGTGACGAGCCTCACAAACAACTCGTGTGTGGGATTCATCAAGCAGCAGGTGCACTTACAATGGCTTCCAACTTTTTCCTGTCTTCATCCGCCGTTGTCTTGACGAGGACGTGCTTTAAAAGATCGCAGGCCTCGACATATGACCTTCTCGCACCCTCATAATTATGAGCATTGTCTAGTTGAACCGCAGTATTGGCCTTTTGCAACGCTCGGGACAGCATTGCTTTCTGTGAAGGAGGCTTCGTACTGCGGCTCTTGATGGCCAAGTCCATGCTATCCCTTCCGCTCCGGCTGCGCGAGTGACCTTGCAGTGGAGCGTACGATGGATCCCTCGCATTCTCGTAGGACATTTTGGACAACAACTCTCCGGAAGAAGCTGATGTGCTCTGGCTGGGAGACGGTTCCAGGATTTCGACGTCACTCTCTTCACCACCATGCAAAACTATCAGGCTTGAGGGACGGAGGCGTCCAATACTGTCGCTCACAGAGTCTAGGCGATCAGTTGGAGATAGCCTCGGGAGCGGGTCGACGTCGTCGGGAGGCGTGTCGGGATGAGTATCGGACCGGGGAGGAAATTCGACGTTGAGAAACGACGGGGTATCGCCAGGAGAGTAGGCCGGGGTGAGAGTTAGGGTCGTTGTCGTCGCTGCTGCCGCTACGGTCAGCGGCAGCGGCATCAACGATGAAGTACGAGGCAGACGCGCAGAAGCAGCGGCCAGCGAAGCCAACTTCTGAAGCCGAGGTGAGGCTGTATCGGGAGAAGGGTGACAGACGGAAGGATCCAGTGTTGATGGAGAGTTCAATTGATGGGAAAGAGCAAGCTCGGCGCCGGAAGAAAGGTCGTCAGAGTGTAGAGTGCCGTCCGAGGTATGATTTGCGCGCATCCTCTGCTCCTCGCAAACATAATTAACCATTCGTCAACCAGAAGGGGGTTCTGCCAGTGTGTGCCCAAACTATCTATGTAACCACGGACTCGGAATCCCACTCTTGTCCCACGTTAAACCAGGTTTCGTCAAAGAGGGGCAGTATATTGCGCCAGGCGGCATCAGAGCAGAACCATGTCGTCGTCTTTCATGTGTTGCGGTCAGAGTGATGGACACACGCGAAGGGGATGTTGGGAGTGTGCTCGCGCTCAGTTCAGATCATGTGGAAGAGTAGTTCAAGATGTCAAGATGGCGGCCAAAAAAGGGGTCGACAGGCGTAGGCGGTAGTCGACGTCACGCTCGCGCGCAGGTATTGAAGAAGGAATGACAAGGCTCAGAATAGGGCAGGGCGACGTGGGCGTTCTCGGGGTCTTGTTTCTTTGTCCAGAATGTATAGAATTGAAGTCGGTATTCTCTGTGTTCTCTTATGACTGTTCATGCATCATTGATCAATCATCATTCTGCAGAGACGGGGGGGGGAGGTTGGCACGACAAAAAGGAGACTTGAGTCTGGAGATGGGACAAAGTGGAGTCGAGTGGAGACTGAAGATGTAGGGGTTGCCTGTCAAGTGTCTGCCGGCTGCTCTCAACTTTCAAGTTCCTGGGACCCTTGGTGGAGTCGGGGCAAATGTCCAGTCACCAGTTGGCAGTGTCGACACTTGGACTTTGTATGGTCCGTTGCGCGAGAAAATCGAGAAAATCAGGGTCGTACGTATGTGCCCGGTACTTTTCATTTCCTGACCATTGTCGTACATTGTACATAGTACATTGTCGTACACTCGGTCAAGCGCAATTGTTACGCACTGTCTGGAGTCCTGGAGTTGAGTTCTGATCCGCGATTCGCGCGACATGGGGCCATAGGTAGGTATGATAATGTATATATACATCATGTGTACATGGTTGTCGAGGTACACAGCCGACTCGTTGGAACTTAATTACTCCGTGGTATGTGTGGAGTACATGGTAAACGTGGTACATATGCCGTACAGAGTACATCGGTCACGTCGTCCAGACAGCGTGAGCGACGACTGGCAACTGCAGATATCGCTACAGTAGCTTTATCATGCGGCCCATTGGCGTCTGCGGTTCTGACTCGACGACGAATTGCGCGCCATTATGCTTCATTTCCGTCCGCGAATCCGCGATACTACGGAGTAAAGTGCCCATTCCAAAGTCTTTCGTTCCCCCGTAACAACATCGCCTGCGCTGTTTCATGGCATGCTCCGCCCGGCGAGACCCCGGCGCAAGTTTCATCAAATTCCATCATCTCATCAATGATCACACACACGTCCTCGTACCCGCACAAGGCGCGTTCCGCAATCCGGAGAACTGCCTGTTCTGCCGAGCCGAGCAGACTGCAGCCGGTCAGGTCGAGTCTGGTAGCGCTGCATATGTACTGTATGTACATACAGCATGTACCTGTCTGTCGTGGACTCGTGGCACTGGCATCCCCATGAATGGTTCGGGCTGTTTCCTGAGGCTACGCCTGGCAATGTGGAGCCATCAACGCTGTTCCGAAGCTCGCTGCTCGTGGCGAGCGGCCCATGATGCCGTGATGTATGCCTACGTCATCTTGTGATGGACATGGACAAGGTCACAGTCGCCACTGGCCAGTCCTGCGCAAGCCAGAACCAAAGGGGCCATCGAGACTGACTCCGATATACGTGCCGCGTAGTGAAGGCGGAAGACCAGAGCTGAGAGGACACACGGGGCATGTCGTCGTCGTTTCAGATGGCTCGTCTTGAGCGTTTCCAACTTTGCATGCCTACCTAATGATTCGTCCCGTGGCAAGATTCTGCAACTTTTACGGAGTACTTGATCCATGTTGTCGGAAGTTGGAACGCGGACAGGACGGAGCTTGCAGGTACCGCCCGTCCCCACATTTTCTTCAACGCGGAGCCGGCATCGCGCACGACGCGGCACGAGACAACCTGCAGAGAAGCTGCCGCAATGCAGCATCAGACTTACTCGAGCAAAAAGTCTATTCACTGAACTGTAGCATCACATACCGCGAGTGACGCTGTGCCGAATTCGATTTCCTCTTTGCGCCAAACCTCCTGTTTCAAATCTGAAAAGCCAACTCCCGTTCGAGCTGCGTCGGCACTCTTCCGAAGATAGCTCTTCCCAGCCAATTTTGGCAGAACACCTGGCAGGCCGGTCTGTCCCGACGGTGACACCAGAACTGCGACGAACTCACTGGCATCATGGCTAGTATTGACGATATATTCAAGGTACGGAAATACCGCTCGCAATTATGTCTATTCTTCGCCCTAACATTGCTTCTGCGCAGAACTCTGGTGTTTCCAGCAAAAGAAAGCTCGACGTGATTCAAGATCCAAGTATGGCCAAACCTTTCCCAGAATTGAGCAGTCGCAATGTTTGGCCTTGAACCTAACCTACTTCACGCCCGCAGATGAATTATATAAGTCTAGCAAAGTGAAAAGCACCCACGATGGCCACGGCAATGATGATGACCGAATGGACGAGCGCGAAGACGAGGAGCAAGATTTCGGTCCTTCGATGCCACCAGGCAGCAATGACCAAGATGAAATAGATGGAGATGACAAGGAGGGTCGATTCTTTGGTGGTGGTATAAGCAAGCAAGAGTCGCAAATCCTCGACTTTGTCGACGGGGCAGCCGACCAAGAAGGGGCCATGAAGATTCCGGATAAGATTGACGCCGCATGGCTACGAAAGACGATGCTCACTTTCGAAAAACACATTACGAAAAACGCCGAGCTCCGAGCAAAATACGAAAACGATCCCCAAAAATTCATCAGCAGCGAGGCTGATCTAGACGCCGACATCAAGGGCCTCTCAATCCTCACAGAGCATCCAGAGCTCTACGGCGAACTCGTAAAGCTAGGATCCGTCAACAGCCTCGTTGGGCTACTCGCCCACGAAAACACCGACATAGCCATCGACGCCATGGAGGTTGTAGGCGAATTGACCGACGAGGATGTATCTGCCCAAGACGACCAATGGGACGGCCTCGTAGACGCCCTCCTCGACGCCGATCTAATCGGCCTCCTAGTCTCCAACCTATCGCGTCTAGACGAGCAAGACGAAGCCGACCGAAGCGGCGTCTACTACGCCCTCGGCATAGTCGAGAACCTCTGCTCTCGCGCCGCCGCAGCCACCCGGATCGGCCAGCAAGACGCTCTCCTCCAATGGCTCCTCGAGCGAATCCAGCGCAAAGAAAACCCCGTCTCCCAAAACAAGCAGTACGCCGCCGAGATTCTCGCCATCCTGGCGCAAGCCTCCCCCTCCAACTGCGAACACCTCGCTAGCCTCGACGCCGTAGACACCCTCCTCCAACTAGCCGCCACCTACCGCAAGCGCGATCCCGACAAGGGCGGCGAAGAGGAGGAATACATGCAAAACATCTTCGAGGCCCTCACCTGTCTGGCCGATAACCCCGCCGGCAAAACCAAATTCCTCGACGCAGAAGGCATCGAACTCTGCCTCATCATGCTCAAAGAGGGCAGGATGAGCAAAGCCCCCGCCCTCCGCTTACTAGACCACGCCGCCGCCGCCGCCGCTGCTGCTACAGGCGATGCAACCGCCAGCGCAGACATCTGTATAAAGATTGTCGACGCCGGCGGCCTCAAAAGCATCTTCACCCTCTTCAGCAAAACCAAAGACCATCGCCTCCTTGCGCACCTCCTCTCGCTTTTCTCCTCCATGCTACGGCACCTCCCCGGCCCCTCTGCAGAACGAATCCGCACGCTCGCGAAATTCGTGGAAAAGGACTACGAGAAGACGGTCAAGCTTGTTGGTTTGCATAGGGAGTACGCTACGCGTGTGCAGCGCGCAGAACAGGACTTTGCGGCTTCGGCGGGGCAACAAGGAAAAACGCAGCAGGAGGGTGATGATGATGATGATGCCGAGATTGGTTTGCTCTCGCGGCGGCTCGACGCGGGGCTGTATACCCTCCAGCAGATTGATGTGACGCTTGCGTGGCTCGTTGCAGAGGATGTGGGTGCCAGGAGGAGGATTAAGGAATTACTCGGGCAGCGAGATGAGGATCTGGGGGTTCTGGCGGGGGTTTTGGCGGAGCAGCGGAGGGGTTTAGATGGGGGAGAGGAGGATAGTAAGGATTTGGGGGATATGTTGGGGACGTTGATTGAGTTTTTGCAATAGGACGGTTGAGGATGGGGGTCTCTGTGCTATGTGGTCTGATAGAGGCGGCCATATACTAACTATGTACCTAGTCTTGACAAGATACCAAGACGAAAAAGGGAAAAGAAGACAGGGAGACAACAACATTACTATTACAAGTTCACCACAAATAAGGCAGTGTTTAAATAAGGCTCTGTGAGGCTTGGTCGAGCTTGAAAAGACATGGCTCACATGAGATTGGACTGAGCATCGCAAAGGAATCATCTGCCTGGGAGGAAACAAAACAAACTACCAACGCAGATCCTCCGCCATGGTCAAGTGAAGTCTGATAATACTCGCTTCCTCATTACACCCAAATCTATGTGCACCCATGTCCCACAGCAGCCGCATATGCAATGCATTTTTACAACAACAGCAAGCGCAATAGAAGGATATAAAATAAAGCAACCTCCCTCCTCCAATGATTACCCCCTTGTCCAGTCAATCTACAAAGTCTCTTCAGAAACCTACTGCTTCGCAGGCGCAACAGGCTTCACGTCAAACACCGCACTCAGCAAATTCTTCACCACACTAGCCTGTCCCTTCGATCCGGCCTCCTTGATCGTCTTGATGTGCTTCTCTGCATCCTTGGATGCCTCCGCCTCGGCCTGTTCGTTGCCTTTGCTGTGCTGTACGAGGAAGACGCAGTGTCTCCGGTCAGCAGGATGATCCAACTCTTGGTTGCCATTCCGTCCCCCATTGGATGGAATGTTAGACTGGAATGGGACGAACCTCGGCTTCAAATTTTTGGAATTCATCCTCCTTCTTGGCTTTGTAATCTGCGATCTCCTGCTTGGCCTCGTCGCGGGCCTCGCGTACTCGCTTGGTGCGGACTAGCATTTGTGAGTTTTCTTTCAATCTCTCTTTCTTTCTTTCGGTCAGGAGCGGGAGACGGTTCGCCGGCGCTTACATTCTCGAGCTGATCAGAAGAAGGCAGGTTAGCATGAGTGTTGTGCACGATGCGTACTGGAGGTAGAGGTAGAGGTCCTACCTTTTTGAACAATCTTGGAGGCTTCTCGCTCGGCCTGCAGGAGGAGTCATTAGCTTATACTCCGCGATGCGAAATTCTATAGAAGGAGGCATTTGCGCACGTCAAGGAGGGTCTGGATGCCTGCGGAGTTTTGGGCCGACTGCGCGAGAGAGTTAGTTATGATGTATTGGCTGGTAGGGAGATGCCGGGCGGCGGCGAGTGTAGCTGACCATGGCGGGCAGGGAGTGGGCTTTGCGGTATAAGAGAGGTTTCTTGGTAGTTGGCGGTTGAGGGCTGAGAGTAGATGGTATCTTGAAAGCACGCGATGAGTAAACGAGGCGCTGATGTTGGTGGTGGTTTGATGATGGAATTAGGAGACGCAGATGGAGCAGTTGCTGGCCGGGGGTGACATTGACCAGTCGCCATGGGCTTGGAGTGCGGTTTGGAACGGTTTGTGGATCCGACAGGTGGGGGTGATGTCTGGACAGTGGAGATACATCCTCCGGCATACTAAATGACGTGGCTACAGAGGTCACTCTCAGCGCGAGCTCTAAAAGGACCCCCCCCCACTATTGCACCGTCATCCCATCCCAATGCCCATCCATGCGCCAGCATCACGAACTTCTTTTGCAGGATCGCTCAGGACTGTGAACTCGAGACAACGCCACCCAGAACTGCCCGCATAACTACAGCATTCGAGGCAAAAAATCCTACTCAAGCCGTTCCAGCTCGATCGCTCAGCCATCCACGTCCATCACCCGCTGCCTCTCGCCATGTCCCGCGCCTCAAAACTCACCCTCACAGGAACATGCCTCGCCACCGCCGGCATAGTCGCCCTCGTCCACTTCCAGCAAAAATGGGAAAAATCAGTAAGCCTCGTCACGTTCCTCCCTGCACCTACCTACAGTCCTTGCACTAGAACAAACCAATTACACCCCCTCTCCCCCCCTAAAGTACGCGCATACAGGACAAAAAAAAAGATAAGGAAGACAGAAAGAAACAACGTGAACACGCAACTGATCTGACCACCCGAAACAGGCCATGCATGAAGGCGTCGTCCGAGACATGGAGCAACAACGTATCAAGCGCGAGCGACAACTCGACTTCGACATGCAGCGCGAATTAGAAGCTCAATACAAGCAGCACCAGACTGTGCGGGATTCGACGGTAGATGCTGCGGATAGTAAAGGGGAAGGGTTGTCGGCGCCACCGCCGAGATAGGCATGATGAATGTGGGTTGGAGCGATCTTTTACTACATAACACTTTCGTTGGGTCTGGGGTTTCCTTCTTCTAGTTGATATGAAAAGGAGGTGTATAGTATATATGACGGAGTGTATCCTGTAGGAAGAAGTGTACAGTATTTTATGACGGCATTGAGATGAGCTCATGAACACACAAGGTTGTGTAGAAAGGGGTGTCAGTTGATAGTTCTTCGCATTAGACGTTGTGTACTTCTAGATACTTGGGCCGTTGGGGGTCAATCTGGGCCGTGTAGTGTGGCGTTCACACTCAGCCTCACGTCTCTGTGTAGGTAGGTATATTACAGTAATACATCTAGAGCGCTGACGGCGCGCATCTCCTCATACATTCGTCAAGTTCATATTCCTGCACAAGGAGCCGCAGTGGGATTCATCCACACGACACGGAACATGCACGACATTCGATTTCAAATAAGGCCGTTCCATTTCTGTATATAAACCTGTTGGTACAACCTCACTGACAAAACAACTGTGTGTCTTCGAAATATAAAAAAAACATGCAACCTCATCGATGCATACTAGTGCGAAACGGCATTAAAAACAGAAGGCCTCGCAAAGCCCGTCATCACATATACGCCCCTTACCGCGAAGATGTTAAGTAACAAGAGATAAAGCAAAAAGTAAAACGGGAACATGAATCCGCTCAGAAATCCACAGACTCGAGGACAGGACAATCCGATCCTATCGTAGGGCGCCGGAGGAACCGGTCTCATTCTCCTGTGCCTGGCTCAACTTTCGCTCCGGACTACTTATCTAGTCTTGCCGAAGATGAGAGGTCACAGCCAAGTCGAATGTCCCAAGCCGATGGATCTATCACTCGTGTATCGGACTGTCCGTCTACCTGTTGGACGCGCCGGAGCGGTTCGTAAACATTCTCGCAGCAATATTCATAGACTGCAGTTCCTGGAAAAGCAGCTTCGCGGCGTAGGGAATGTGGATCTGGGCGATCTTGGTCTTATTCTTGCAGGGTCTGCATTCAAACGACTGCTTTGATAGGTTGCTGCATCACACGTGTTAGCAATTTCCTGTCTTGGTCGTTCTGGTTTTATTCCTCTTTTGGACACCGCCCTCTCAAGGCTTTATTATTCGGCAGGTAAACTTACGCAATCGGTGTCATGAGACCGCAAATCTCGCAAACGTGAACTCGGAAAGCATCCGAGACTTCAAACAATCGTTCCCTCAAAAACGCGGCAGCGCCATGAGCAATCATGCAATCACGTTCCATTTCTCCGAATCGAAGACCACCATCTCTCGCACGACCCTCCACAGGCTGTCGCGTCATGATCTGCACGGGACCACGAGCACGAGCATGGATCTTGTCATCCACCATGTGACGAAGACGCTGGTAGTAGGTAGGGCCGAAGAAGACTTGCGCTCTCAGCTTCCTGCCCGTGTGGCCGTTGTACATGATTTCGAAGCCTCTCGACTGGTAGCCGTGCTTGCGCAGCAGTTCCGACACAGAGTCCACGGTGACATCGGTAAACGGTGTGGCGTCTCCCTCCATGCCCTCCAGCGTGGACACTTTGCTGAGCAGACACTCAATCAAGTGAGCAATCGTCATTCGCGAGGGAATTGCATGTGGGTTGATGATGATGTCGGGCGTAACACCTTCTCGAGTGAAGGGCATATCTTCCTGCCGGTACGTCACACCAATGGTACCCTTTTGACCGTGGCGAGACGCAAATTTGTCACCAATCTGCGGCACTTTGGTCGTTCGGACTCGGACTTTGACATATTTGACATTGTCCGCATTGACAGTAAGAATAACGGAGTCAATAATTCCATTTTCAGTACTTCGTAGCGGAGTAGAAATGTCACGACGCTGGTGCACGCTTGTTCGTGTACCCAGGTCTTGGTTTTCCTGGTCAATAGGAGCGGTCTTGCCAATGATGATGTCTTCACCGGATACTCGAACACCGGGGGCCACGATGCCGTCCTCATCAAGCTTGTCATATGTACCGTGCTTCATGCGAAGCGTGCTCTGATGGAAAGGCTTCTCAAACACTTCTGTATAGTTCAAACCAACCTTCTTCTCCTGATCGGAGTACGATCGGAAGAACAAGCTTCGGAACAGGCCTCTGTCGATACTGCTCTGGTTCATGATGACCGAATCTTCCTGGTTGTAACCCGAGTAACAGGCAATGGCAACAATGGCGTTCTGGCCAGCCGGCAGTTCACGGAACTTGAGGAACTCCATCGATCGAGTAGTAGCCAGAGGCTTCTGAGGGTAGTATAGAATATTTGCCATGGTGTCCATACGGCGAGAGTAATTGGTGAGGAAAAAGCCCATGGCCTGCTTACCCATGGCAGATTGATAGGTATTACGAGGAGACTACACCGAGAGAAATTGAGTAAATCATAGGTTCGCGAGCGGCATGAGGATATGGAGGAAGGCTTACCTGATTGTGGTCGGGGAAGGGAATGATACTTGCACAAATACCCAAGATCATGCTGGGATGGATTTCACAATGCGTGTACATGTGTGTCGTAGGATTTGTCCTAGTTTTGAGACGTCTGTTGGGATCGTCTCCCAGATCATCATCTAGAGCGACACCCGCCTTCTGGAGACGATAGAGTTCGAGATCTTCAGGTGTCATGCAAATCATGGATGTCTCTTCTTCTTCGGCATCCAGGTACTCGACGGCTCCGGCTTCAATTAATCCTTCCCAGCCAATCTTGCTGTCGGGATTCTCGGGAGGCTCAGCCTGTTCCTTGGCAAGCTTGTTGACCAGCTCTTTTGACAAAACCAGATGGCCCTTTTCGATGCCCTTTGCCAGGATGTCTTCCTGATGCACGGTAAATACCGGTCGCATGACGCGCCCAGCGTCGGAGAAAATCTTAAACTCTTGATCTCGGATTTCTCTGACAAGGGACACCTCATATTGCAGATACGATTTTCGCCGTGTTTCCAAGACCTGACTGACAAGATGCTTGGGATCCTGGTGCACACCAACCCACGTACCGTTGACAAAGATTTTCGTTGCATGAGGATATCTCAGCGGCTCATACTCTTCGACAACTTCCATGCCACGATTGATCATGAACTCAATCAAAGGCTCTGAGGGTGAGCCCACACTCACGTAGCACATCAACGACAAGTTCTTGACGAGGCCACACGCTTGACCCTCTGGTGTCTCTGCGGGGCAGACTAATCCCCAATGTGTGTTGTGCAGTTGTCGCGGCTTGGCCAGTTTACCGTCCCGGCCGATGGGCGTGTTGGTACGGCGCAAGTGAGAAAGCGTAGACGCAAAAGTATAACGGTTCAACACTTGAGACACACCAGCAGTCGAACTCATGGCCTTCTTCTGGTCTCCCCAATTGCCAGTGGCGAGCGAATACTTCAAGCCGTTTGAAAGCGTGCCCGGCTTGATACCGACTGCCAAATTGAAGTGACGATTACCTTCAACGCATCGCCGCAGATAGTTGGACAGCTCATTGTTCATTCTGCGAACAATACCACGAAACAGTTTCGCCAGAAGTGGACCAGCCAGATCAAGGCGCTTCTTCCCGAAGTGGTCACGGTCGTCGGCCTCGCGTCGGCCGAGAGCACATTGAAGGAGCTTGTGGACCATGTAGCCCAGGAAGAAGGCCTTTCTGGTTTCACTGCCCTCAGTCTGCGAGATGTGCGGTAGCGTTTCCTTCTGGAGAATGTCCTTGGCCACCCGAACACGCTTCTCTCGCCCAAGGCCGGCTTGATCTCGATTACCTCGTTTTCCAATGAAATCGAGCGCCACTTCCCTATCCTGGACACAGAAAGCCTCTTCGATACAAGGCCGGAGCATTTCCAGCATTTGACTATCCTTTCTGTCGTAGCAAATGTGATTCAAGATGTCCTCGTCAGAAACAACACCCAACGCACGAAAGACAATGGCGATGGGAAGGTCGGACTTGACAAAGGGCAGTGTGGTGTGAATTGTCTGGCCGAAACCGCCGCGGGCAGAGTCGCCCTTGCCATACAACTTCAATTGCAGACTCGAAATGAGACGCGAACCTTTTTCCAGCGCGCTTCGTATTTCGGCAGTGTATGTGTAGGGACTCGGTTGGGCCTTTTTGAAGACCTGCACGATGTTGGCAGCAGAACGCTCCTGTGCGATGAGTACCTTCTCACTCCCATTGATGACAAAGTATCCGCCCTGATCATACGGACACTCGTTGACTGTGAACAAGCTTTCATCAGTCTCTCGACTGAGATGGCAGATCTTGGACTTGACCATGATGGGAAGCTTGCCAACAAAGACCATGTTTTTCCAGTCCTCGGATTTGCCAGCCTGATCGTCTTCGGGTGTTTCCTCCTCCTCCCAGACGAGTTTGGTAGGATTCTCCCCCGTTTTGGCATATTCATTCTGTTGGGCATCGTCCATCTCGTGCAAAGGCACCTCTCTTTCGATCGCAGCCGAAACTTTCTTCGTGATGTTGATGTAGAGGGGACTTGCGTACGTCAGGTTTCGGTCACGACACTCGTATGGCAAGAGAGAAGTGACTGTGCCGTCGGTTTCGCTGATAGTCGGTCGAGACACCATGACGGTACCGAATTTGATTTCGTATCGGCGGAGAGCAATCTTGGTGCCGGGGGCCGAGGGCGGATTGGGCTGATCGAGGGTGATGGTGGAATACTCGTTTACCAAGTCCTGTATCGTCGTCTGGGTAAACTCGTCGAAGGAATCCGTCTGCTGAGAGACCAAACCTTTGGTCTCGAAAAAGGACGAGATGACGGTCCAGCAATCCTCGGGGGTAATGCCCTCGTCATCCTCACCATAGTTTTCGAAATCGAATTCATCCTCGTACTCGGCCATGTTGTCGGACGGAGGGCTTTACAGCCTCTGCGAAACGTTGACCTGCGTTGTGTTGAAACTTATCGGCGATGTCTTTAGTATTCCAGCTTGCACCACGGTCCTGTAAGGTATAGTTTCGTAAGGTGATGAGGAAGTGAGACTGTGAGATTGTCAAACGAGCTGCAGCTGGCGCCTCTAGCACCGCGAGTGCATCTGCGTGCGCGACCCAGCAGATCAAAAGCACCCAAAGACGCGATGAAGAGCTTGTTCTCACGACTGTCAACAATGAATGTAGCGGCCGTAGAGCGGGCTGATGGATTCGCGGACACTCGTGACGAAATTTGAGCTCTGGATGCTGAAGCTGTCGAGTTGCTGTCCGCCAGAGAGTGACGACCACGAGAGAAGGGCATCTGCCTTTTGCCTCTGCCTTTTCCTTTGCGCCTCACCGGGGTCCATGCTTGCGATGCTAGTACAGATATGGTAAGGCGTGACGGAGTAGATGCTGACTAACGCCGCTTCCAACTTCTCCACTTGGCACTTCGATTCGTGTTCCTCGAGTGTGGTACGCTACGCGATGCAGGCAGCAGAGCATCATAATGGCAATAACAAACTCAATACATACGTACCTACTACTGTCGGATTCTCCACGTAATCTTGAAGAACTTGATGTTGACGTCAGTGATGCCAAATTTTTGCATGATGCTCTTAATATCGAGGCTTTGATGCAGAAGAATTGATCTGTTAGCTCTATCGCGGACAAATTCGATTCCAAGGAACAACTTGGGCTCGCCGATACGCTTCAGAAGTTCAGCTCATATCGACGCTGAAGGTCGGAAATGGCAGATTCTACCATTTGGGGAGTTGGTGCCGTGACAATCATGTCATCGACATCAAGGATCAGGAAAGAAGTTTGTAGGCGCTTGAAGCCAAGCTTGTCGAGCTCGACTGATATGCCGTTTCCCGTTCATTATGGCTATCACCATGATCCCGCAACCGTTCGTTAACGATATGGTATCTAGTTCAGGGCGTTTCACGACATGGCATCATAGCCATGTCATCAGGATACAGGAATTACTCGGTGTCATTCAGCATATAGTCACACTCGAAATCCACTTCCGAGGTCTCTTTGCTTCATACACATGGCACTTGATTCACATGGCACAAATCGTTGCATGCATAGGTTTTATTTCTCGAATCAGAAAGGAATGTGTTGTAGCATCATCATGTCGACATCAGGGTCCATGGCGTTGAGGCCACAGTACACCAACAGTAGTGAGTGAAAAGAGAATGTGGAGGTTACCAAACAAAACGCGATCTTCCATCATGACACAGCCTTGAGACAATCCCGCCGCTTTGTATTCCCGTGAGAACGCTGCTGCCTCCCATCTTCATCCACGACTCACGAGGCCGCAGCAGAGTCTATCACAGACTTGGTCTACTGAGCAGCTTTGACTGACAATCGAAATAGAATCAGATCCGAGGCCACGCTCGCATAAACTGTGTCGCCGCGAGGCATCACCTTGCGTAAAAAGGGTTTCCCAGTCACTCGCGTGCTCGCAGTCCCGATCTCGGTGCCGGTGACAAGGCGTTTGGCTCCCTGGTTGGTGACACGGACTGCATGGACGTACGACTTGAGCACCATGCGATTTCCCTCCTTGTACTGTCTCTGGGCCATTGAATAATCGACACGGACTCCCATAAACTCAATTGGCGCGGGAGCTCCTCCGTTTACCTGGGGCCGAGGGATCGGAACGCTTTTAAGATAGATCTTGGGGCGCCCGGCACGCTTAGCGAGCGCTTCAGCTTCATCCGTACCTTCGAGTCTGCATGAATAATGGTATTGGCGAAGTCCATGGTTTCTTGTCAGGAAATATCATCGTCCTCAGACAGGTCACAAATGAACCAGATGGAGAGTCCGTTTTGTGGTGGAAGAGCTGCCTGCCCCTGAAACGTACCCGGCCCATTCTGAGGCGGCGTCAATGTCAACGACTGCATCTTGTAGATCAGACTCGACAGACAGAAGTCCGTTTGCCTCGGCAGCGATATCCAGAGGCTGGACTGCAGCCGCCATGGCGCCACAGGCGAAAGCGAGGGCAACGAAGACTCTCATTTTGTAGAAGTGTAAGTTCAATAATGAGACCTAGAAAAGATGAATCGTTTGGAGAGTCTTGTGAGTTTTTGAGACCTCAAGGAGTAAGAAAAATGTTTGGGATGAAGGGCTGGATTCTACTTTCTACTTCAGAGGGGGCATTCTTCCATTATATATACACAGGCGTATAAGCTGAAATCGCCCGGTCTTCTGTCAACCATTATTACAAGTTGACGCCAGATACGTGTTTTCCTGCTATTACCCTGAAACTCCGCAGGCCAACTCGTGTTAAGCCTGCTCCAAGACTGAGCCTCTTGGGATCACGTCTGCCATGTCAAGATTCTGGAATCTGTAATCGTGGCATCATATTTCACAAGCCGCTTAGGTACTCAAAGCTTCAAGCCGCCTAGGCACTCAGTCTTGGCTATATATCCACAGGCCAGGCGCAAGCACACCCTGATGTAACGGCTTTCGCGTCTTCGTCACTTCTTGGGAACGCGTTACGCTGCTGCCTTCCATCTATGATCTTGGCCTACCAGGCCTGAGGCCGCAACTGATTCCGGCATAAGCTTGACTCCATAACCGCGACCAGAGATATACGTAACACCCGATTCAGGTTGCAACAAGTCCTGGGGTAGTTCCAACTTCCACGACTTTTACGGCTCGACGGGGCACGAGCTTTCAGAAATGGAGCTTCCCGCGGTCACGGACTCCAATTATTGGTAACCCGGATCGCTTTGCAGTACCACTGCATCATCACGTCATCTCCCTGCTCAATTTATCTCGAGTCACGGGAATCCTGCCATTTTTGCGGTACACGTAGGCTCTCTTCATCTTGTCGAGCAATTCGGCTTTTCCTTGTTCCTCGTGGCGTACGCCGAGACTACATATATGTGTGTTGTGTATTAGCAAAGTTCATTCTCTTGTTTTAGGAGGTCCCATCGTCATTGGACCGATGAGCAAGATTGGAAGACAGAAGAGCTGCCTTCCACGGAACAACCCGACCATTTCCGGGCCCCCTTTGATCATTGACATAAATGTCGAAGCCAGTCCCCTCCCCTGTATGTATATCAGACTCGGTCCTCGACAGACAAGATATCGTGTGCCTCGGCAGCAGTCCCCAGAGGCTGAAGTGCGGTTGCCAAGATACATCATGCGGCATGCCACAGGCAACATCGAGTGCAACGATGATTCAAGAATCTCATATCGGTGGGTAAAAAGTGTTGGATGAGCAAGCTACTGCTGCAACCTGATTGGTGATCGTTGCTTGGCGGCCTCGTCTGTAGGATGAACGTCAATGCCTCGATTGTGGATTCATACACCTACACTTCATAGTCAGCTTCAAGTAGGCATTGCTCACAGCTTGGCGCCTTCCCACGGACATGAATGGTACCACTTACAACAAAAGAGTCAACTGCCATGCTAGCAAGCTTAGATTTCAGCAAGCCATTTCGTGACTCGCTGACTCGCCAGGTGGAGATCTTCATCGATCTTGACATTGGCGCGAGGCATAGCATCCAGCTCTTTATGCTCTGCGCGGAGCACTGAGTTGCGCCGAAACATATTTGATCACGAGGCTTCTGTCACAGTACAATATATTTCATTTGCAAAGGAGACAGAAAGAAGAGGAAGAGGAACATTTTGAACAGAACGGAGGGACACAGGAATGACTAAAGCAATACCGGAAACATTCGTCACTCTGGTCCTGTTTGGACTGAATGAACTGTAGCTCGACTGGCTCCGCAGAGACTGGAGATTTGACAAATGCTACTCGATACTCTCGTAGTGCAATCTGGGACACAGTGATCATGAACTTGAAGAGTTCGTCCTTTCATAGGTTCCAGGAGGGATTATCACAATACCCATGTATCCGTCAATCATTCATTGTATGAAAAGAATGAGCAAAAGCTAATGAGCCGCCGCATGTGAATGTTCGAATGTTCGAATGATACAACGTCAATGATGCGGTCATTTAAAATATGGTGACGCCGTGGGCGAAGTTTAGCCGATCCGCGGCCGAGCTGTCCTATTCACGAGAGCACACGAGAGCCAATTATTTCGCCAAGCTTCCATGACTAAGCCATAGGCATTTGAGACTCGAGACTCGAGAGCCTCGTCGCTTCGACAAAAAATTAGAAAGCAAAAAAAAAAGTGGCTCTCCCGCCGGGAATTGAACCCGGGTCTCAAGCGTGACAAGCTTGCATACTGACCACTATACTACGGAAGATGAATGACTTGAAGTCACTGTAGCTGAGTCAACTGTTGACGACTCTGTCGTTATTTCTGTTTATAAATACTTAAAAGTTAAGTCGACCAAGGTCCAACACACAACTTCCATACCGACAAGTTACAACTTACAACACATTACACGCCAGCCTGCTGGGCATACACAGACAGATACTTCAAAATAAAACCTGCTTTTCTTTTCAAAAGTAAGCTTGGGGTGTTGTTACCTAGTAGTCTGTAGACACAAGTTACAACGCAACTAGCCGACCGGGTGTCCATCTGCCCAGTGCCTACCATATCAAGTGTACATACAATTGTCAATGTATATCTACAGGCTCTGATGCAAAATGAGGCGAGAGATCGCTGTCTTCCTGCATGACTTGAAAACCCAAAACCGACACCATATTTTGCCCCGATGAAATCCAATATTAGCCCAGTAATCCAACATAAACTCGAGCCCTCCGAAATGAAAATTATTCTTCGTGTAAATCATGCCTCGTAACCATTATGCTCCCCTCTTGCAACTTCACACGCTGTAGTCCATCCGCCGTTTTCTCAAGATTCTTCCTCTCTTCTCTCCCTTCTCAGTGCTCACCACGGTGCTCACTCTACCTTCAATCACCCCAAGTTCCAACTTCAAACTTCCAACTGCAGGACCCGGCCACCTTGATGCAAGGGAGTCCCTCTCCCTTCCCCACATCACGCCCTCAAAACGAGCAAATCCCCCCAACCTCATCATCCATAGTCCACGACCCAGCCAATCCCTTCACATCCACATTATCCTCCACCGCCGCCGGATCAACCTTGGCCAAGTACGCATCTGCCTTAAACTCCGCATTCAACTTCTTCTTCATAAACCGCCTCGTCCACTCCTCAATCGCCGGCTCCCCCGTCTCATCCCTCGCCTGCTTCAAGAACGGTATCAACGCCGTGCCACCAGTCCCAGTATGACTCTTGGCCTTGGAATTATGCGACGCAGCCGCCAAGTTGACAGGCCTCCTGTGTTGCGAGCGACTACGGGCGCGGACTTCTCTCGACGGCGTAATGATGTACCGCGCGACAATGGAAATGTGTTTATCGCGAAAGGCGCTTAACATGGCGAGACAAGCATCGTATGCGAGACAGAGGGCCCGTTCTGTACGGTTCGCTTCGACGTAGTCTCGGATGTTGGCCACCTGGGCTACGTCGGCTAGGAACCTGGCGTGAGGACCAGGCATGTATCGGCGCATTTCTTGGATAAAGTTGTGTCGGGGAGGCGAATGGCGAGCTTCGAGCTCTGACTCGGAGGATGGGTCGCGGCTTTCGCCTGTGGGACGGTGGTGGATGCCGAGAACGATGTCGAAGAATTGGATGAGGCTGCTTTGCGCGTTGCTTCCGCCGCTATATTGACGATACTCTTCCTGTCCTGAGCCGTCTTCGTACATGACACCATGGGGAAGACCAGCCTCGGCCATGTTTTTGCTGCCGGCGAGGAAGGGACGAATGCGGTGGTAAAAGATGGTGGGGTCGCAGCTCTCGTGCATTCTCTGTAGGATATTGGTCAGGTCGGTGAGACGCTCTGCGAAGCCGACAAGGCATCGCGTGACGGTCCTTGTGTCGTTGGATCGAGCGGCGGCGATGGCCGTGAGCATCAGATCGAGGATGGGCGCGCCGCGGGCTTCAATGGCGACAGAGATGAGGTAGAACCATGACTCATCAATAGATCCGGTAAAAGTGATGAGGGTAGCGATGTTCTCCATATTGTCGACATGCTCATCGACGAAGACGGGCTTGAAATTCCACAAGCACACGGCGGCATAGGTGGCGACGGGCAGAACCTCGAGGTGGTCGGCAATCTCGAGCAAAGGCACCGAGATGGGCATGGGGAGACGATCAGCCGGTGAGTCGCCGCCCCAGATGTAGGCGTGTGCGATGAAGCAGAGTAGCGAGTATGCGCGACGCCATTCCGACTCATGCTCGAGGCCAATGGTGGACAAGACGGGCAGCTGATCGACGAGGCCACGCAGGCGCCGAGTAAGCACCAGGGCTTGCAAGTTGGTCGCGATGGCTTCCCACTTGTTGTAGTAGGGATCCGGCAGACGGGCTAAAGGAAATGTCTCGGGCAGGAAGCCATGTCTCGACGAGAGGCCGTAGTCGGCGAGAACGGGGATCGGCGGCAGCATGGGATGGGGTGGAGCTGAAGGTGGGATCACGGGAGGATACGTGACGACTGACGAACAGGACCTCCGCCCAGATATGCGGCTCGTCTGCGCCGTGCCGCTCTTTGCAGATTCGGGTTGCGCAGCGGGTGGAAGGAAATGTTGAAAGGAGACTGGCTTTCTTGGACTTGGGCTTCGCAGACTGGATCACAGACTTTTGTGTTGTATCTGGAGAGTTAGTCCAGAGAACGCTGTGAGAAGTGGCAATGTTGATGTAGGTAAAAGGGCGCTATAAGCTAACGGGTTCAGAAGGGAAAGCAAGAAAAAAAGCGTGAGAGTGGGGAAGGAAGACGAAAAGGTTAGACGGTTCGCGCGCCAGAGGATCTCCTGACATCAGCCACCCACGTACAAACAAATAAGCTCGGCTGAAGGAAAGCTTGGTGTAAAGAGGAAGAGTGTACGACTGGCGATAAGCGTAGACTCTAGAGACGGGGACAGCCACGGATCATAACTTATAAATAGTAGATGAAAATATACGTAAGAGCGCGTGCGAGGAAAAGGCCATCATCCATCAATGATCCATGAATCCATGATGGAACCCCACGGGCCGCCCCTCTGCGGCCACAACCGGAGGAGCCATCGGACAGCGCAGGGGACGGTGCAACGGACGGGAGATGATGGGTGTATTCGGAGCCATCATACGTTGTTGGGGCGGAAATGGAGTGAGTTACTCTGAGCAAAAGTGAACATGGCGATGGCGATCGGGTTGAACGTGTTGAGCGCATTGTCACACGCAAATAAGACGCATCACATCGGCAGCAGAAAGACAGGAACGTCGTCGCGAAGGCGGGCATTCGATTGGCTGGGAATTGCTAACATCCAAGACGCACATGTACGGCTTACCCTGTCGGGGAAGCGGTGAGACCTGGCAGAGTGTCCAAGCGGCGTCCATTGTGGCAGGCAGTGCCAGGCAGTGGCAGACAAGTGCCAGGCAGCGGCAGACAAGTGCCAGGCAGCGGCAGACAAGTGCCAGGCAGTCTGCATATCGCCGGTTGCTTCTCCGTGTCTTCCAACGTACCACGCGAGTGACCATTCAACCACGCCACATAACATCCACACGCCCAACCAGGCCCTTTGACCCCTCACGTTCGGCAGTCAAGTCTTGTCGTCCTCGCACATTTCGCTCATCCTACCATCCGGACTTGCTTCATCGGCACTTCTTGCAACGACCCACGAGGCCTCGTGTCGCACCGCTTCGGCCGCCTGCCTGGGGTGAGCCGGGCCGCAAAGTCTCTCGGGCAGTGGGCTCCTCATCATGCCCGTTCAACAGCATGTGTTGAACTGGCTGTGCAGCGTTCTGACCAGCGTGCGTTGTATCCACATGCTTCCT
The DNA here is from genome assembly GCA_018360215.1 of Claviceps spartinae. Taxonomy (NCBI): domain Eukaryota; kingdom Fungi; phylum Ascomycota; class Sordariomycetes; order Hypocreales; family Clavicipitaceae; genus Claviceps; species Claviceps spartinae. The sequence goes on along the minus strand of SRPX01000233.1, from coordinate 10,564 downwards.
GTGTCTGCTCCAGCGCCGACGAGACGTTGAACTGAAACCCCCTCTTTCAGGAATACCACGATGTCAACCGTACCTATCACGACGTGGCTCGGGCCTTGGCAAGCACGCCAACCCTCTCTCCGCGAACCGACGTGCATAGTACGTCCATTCAGCGCGACGTGATGTGTCTGATCACGTCAAATCCGACACGCGATAGAAGAAAAGTCTAACGCCTGGTCCCTTTCTCCCACAGCTTACCCCAACGGTTCCAGCGCGCTGCTGCTGCATCTGAGCGGTACCATCCCCGTCAACTTTCGCGGCAATACGTATCGGTTTCCCATCTCGATATGGGTTCCTCACCCATATCCGCGCGAGCCGCCTCTCGTCTATGTTACCCCTACAGAGACTATGATGGTCAGGCCTGGGCAGCACGTTGATCCTCAGGGACTGGTGTATCATCCGTATCTTGTCGGATGGGCGCAGTTTTGGGATGTAAGTTCTCGGACGCTCTTGAGCGCACATTGCGAATTGGTCAAGACTAATGGGAATCGCAGAGATCCAACTTGCAGGAGTTTATCACTATCCTGTCCGACATCTTTGCCAAAGAACCCCCCGTTGTATCAAGGCCAGCTGGTCGACAGGCACCTCAGCAACCAACCAGTCGAGGGCCGACTACATTGCCTACTCCTACTCCTCCTCCGCCTCCGCCTCCACCAAAAGATCCTGCACCGTCGCCTTCTCCCTCGACCGAGACTCCTCGGGCGACCACTGCGTCTCGATATGACTCTGCTCCTCCGCTTCCACCACAAGCTCAAGCAGCGATGCCGGCAGAACGACACAGCCAGCCTCTTGCCCCTCCTCACATGCAACACCAACCTCAGCAGCCTCAGCAATATGCTCCTCGCTATGAGACACATGGCGTGATTCCTGGCCCTCAGGGCACATCATACCAACAAGCCCAACCACCATTCTCATATCAAGCAGAACCTCTTGGTTCTACACAGTGGCAGGTTCCGGGGCCGTCACTACCAGACTATGCCGCGTCGCAAGTTGGAATGGCGCCACCTGATCAGCATCACCAAACTGGAGCTCCCGCTCCTCCTGCGCCTACGCCTGCTCCTCCTCCTCCCAACATCCTAGACGAGCCCCTCACCCTCACCGTCCCGTCCGACACGACAGTTGCGCCACCGCCCATACCGCCCAATCCCGAAAAAGACAAGCTCCTCCGACAGCTCGCCCAAACTCTCTTCACCATCCGGCAACAAACCCGGCAACAAAACGAAGCCAGCATGGCCGGGCTCCAGGCCCAGCAAAACGCCATGCAACACGCCATGGCAGGGATCCAATCCGAGTCAAGCCAGCTCACTCAGCTCTCCAGCCTCCTCGCATCTAACACGCAAATCCTGCACGATGCGCTGCGCAAAGCCGACGACGTGATTGAGAGCTCCAGAAGCCATCCTAGCCCGGATATTGATGAGCTGCTGGTTGCACCGACAGTGGTGGCGAATCAGCTGTATACGTTGGTGGCCGAGGAGAGGGCTCTTGGGGACGTGATTTTCATTTTGGGACGGGCGGTGGAACGGGGGCGGATTTCGCCAGCGGTGTTTGCGAAGACGACGAGGTCGTTGGGAAGGGAGTGGTATTTGAAGAAGGCTTTGGTAAGGAAGATTGGAAAGGGGATGGGGATGGTTTTGTGAGGGGGATAAATGCGCCATGAGAGGTATGTCTTTATGAGGGGTTCGGCATCATGAAGACGCTTTTGATATGAGGCGGTATGTATGTGATGAGCATTTACGGAGGGTATTGTTGATGTTCGCGCGTGTGCATGTAGCGTATTGAGGTTCTTTGGTCTTGGATATGCTCTGTATCGTGAAGGCCTCTTTTTTTTGTCTTGGCAATGATTCGATAACTTATAGGTAACTCAGTGCCAGCAGCTCCGGAAGCTCAGCTATGTGCAGCATATTTCAACGCAATGACGTGAAGACGTGAAGACGTACTCCGTAAAGAAGTGAAGATGCCCATCCCCGTCCGTCCTTGTCCTTGTCCTCAAGGTCCTCACAGGCTACATAGTACATACCACCCCCGGCCCAATAACCGCCTCTCGGCCCTTCCATTGCGTTTCCCTTGTGACTTGTCTCGGTCGAAGACACGTCTGCGACTTGCATGATCATCGCTGCAGTCTGCACTACACCTCCCGAGTCCCGAGTGTCCACGCCCCCACGGGCCCACGCGGGCTTCACCTTTCACCTTTCACCTTTCACCTTTGACCTTTGACCTTTGACCTTACGCATATGTATGTAGGTACATTCTACGGACTTTCACTTCGCGGAATGCATAGGTGTGTATGTACAGCCGCACGGACCAGAAAAATGCAGTGACGCGAAGGAAGCTGTGACAGTGCGCGCCAAAGATAGGCAAACCTGTTCACGTGATGTGTGTTCACGTGATGTGTGTTTTTTCGTGTTTTTTTTACAGGATGCTGACCAATGGGCAGAGGAGAAGGCAGGAAGACTCCACTCCATACCCCCATGGGCCATGGGCCATTACTCACTGAGAAGTTAGAACTCGAGCATATAGAGGCAAACACGAAATGTGCGCCTCCGCTACGCGTCGCCGCACGATTTCTTCAGTTTTGCCTAACAATTCTAAAGTTCAAAGCCACTTCCGCTTTCTTGCCAAATGCCGGCTCGCGGCACATTGCGCCGCCCGCTACAGCCTACGCCTCCCTACCGGTACTTACCAGTGCATCTATACATAGCTTACAATAGGTACGGAGATGTATGTACCTCCTTCCTTCCTACCTACATACCTCCAGGCTCCGACCTCGTAGTCGCAACTTGCAATTTGCAGTATGTGCCTACCCTAGGTATCAAAGGCGCCCAATCTGCATGCGGAGAACAGAGTATGTACTCTGGAGTCTATACATAAGTACGGAGTATGTACCTACATACATAGATGATATGAATCATGAGGTACATACGTACATAGTTCGGCACATAGGTATGTATACATAAGTACGGAGTATGTACCTACATACATAGATGATATGAATCATGAGGTACATACGTACATAGTTCGGCACATAGGTATGTATGCACATGTACGGAGTATGTATGTACAATGTACTCCGTACATACTCTGTAACGTGGTCCTGAAGAACTTCTTCGAGAACCGCCCCACCCTGTCTCAGGAACAATACTAAGCTCAAACGCCTCTCCCGACGGGAACAATGCTAAGGAACTAATGCATGGTCCACGAGGTGTACGGAGTAAGTTTGAGTGTGAGCAGCACGACAGGATGGGATGGGCAATCGTCAGCGGAAGTGGCGAGGGGGCAAACAGTTGTTCCTGGAGCCTGGAAGACGGACGGGCTATGCGCCACGGACGGGATGGTCCCGAGGGCTGGGAGTCTGTGACTCGGAAGTAGTTTTCAACTTTTTTTTGACATTTATATCTCACTTTTGTGTCGATAGTGATGGGGGATTTTCTTTAACAGGGTTGTATGTAGTAGGAGGATGGGCTGAAATGGGAGGAGATGGAGTTTCTGTTGGGGGTAGCAGAAGGGGGGGGATTGTTTAGGTCTGTGTGTGAGTTTTGCAATTTTTGCTAGATGTGTTGGCTCGGCACTGTATTGAAGTTCTGGGACGATTTCTTTGATTTGGGGATGGTCAGACTCACAGGTGTTGATGCTTTTACTTTGGGGGAGGGGGAGGGGGGGGGCGTCTTATTGTCGGGATGATGTCGATGATATGATCATGAGGAGGAAGAGGATGACGTAGGGGAGGACTGTGGCTCCTACGACTTGCTTTACTTGCGCAGATGAATGGAAGAGAAACAGAAAGACAATGCTAAAGAACTGTATGCATGAAATGCATGAATGTAAGAAATGCAACTACACCTGCTATTCTGTGGGTTGTCGCGCGCGCACATCATGGCACATGAAAATGAACAGTATACCTCGATTGAGAATGCGATACATTGTACAATCAGCTCCCGGATTCTTCATGCACCCACGACAATCGTAAGAACAAATGGAAGGGGGGGGGGCACAGCAACCTGCAAGATGATGGTGCATCAAGCATCCAACCCAGCAAGGATAATCGCAACAAGAATAGTAGCCAATCTTGAGTATCGCTTCACTTCTGGCGTCAGTGTTACTCTTTTGGGACGAACAATGTCACGCGGGAGATGTGTGTGTTGCCCAATGTAGATGAACCAATCTACACACACGCGCGAGTTCTGCAAGTATATATACGATGTATTACTCCTCGTGTGTGTTGTGTGTGTGTGCGTGCGTGTTTTGTATCGATCTGCTGCTCAGTGCTCACCTTCCTGTCGTCAATGGTATCACGGCACATCTCCCGGTTTCAATCTGTCTTGACTCTTGAGACTCCCTTTATCTTGGTGCCACAGTCCCGACGCATCTATCCATTTACAGCCATCTCCATCTTGTTACATTCGCACAAAAGCCCCTCGAGCCGTTTCCCTCCTCTTCACTTCTTTTACACCTTTTACTTCTTCTCTTCTGAATTATACCACCCTCTCTCTTATACACCTTTTACTTTCTTCTCTTCTTCATTATACCGCTCTCTCTCTCTTATATCGCCTCGACACCTCTCTCGATATTCTGCCCTTTTTTTTTCTTCTTCAACACTCTCCGGACTGTCTTCTTACACACAACACAGCTGGAACTACTTGAACTACTTGGATCTATTTGGACTACCTTGTCCTCATATCGCACCTCGAAGAAAGAAGCAGATGAAAAAAAACACCCGAAAGAAGAAACAGACGAAAAGCCAAGTGAATACTCCAGAGCGAGCATCAAGGGCGGGCCCAAGGAGAAAACACCAAGACAAGTAGAAAGGGGGAAACCCACAAAGAGGAAGAGAGCAGAGAAACAAATCTCATACTCCTCTCATCTCTCATCTATCTTCGATCTTCAGGACCTCAAATACAGCCACAATGAACGACTCAACCCCCTTCCTCGACCAATCCATCACCCTCCTCTCCCCCAACGGCCCCATCGTCATCCCCATCCCCAGCATCGACGCCTTCAACGACGAATCCATCTCCGTCACCCTCAACTACGGCTTCCAACTCGGCGCCTGCTTCCTCCTCCTCCTCGTCACCCTCCTCGTCACAAAACCACACAAGATCCTCCGCCCATCTTCCCTCCTCCACCTCGCCGGCCTATCCGCCTGCCTCATCCGCACAGCCATCAACCAGGCCTTCTTCCACTCCCCCCTCAACCACTTCTACCCCTTCTGGAGCGGCGACTATACCTCCGTCCCGCTGTCTTACATGCGCACCAGCGTCGCCGGAACATGCGCCTCCTTGCTGCTTGTCATGATTCTCGAGGCCGCCCTCATGCATCAGGCCTGGACGATGATCTCCCTGTGGCCTCCCTCGGTCAAGATTCCCCTCGTGACGCTTTCGGCGCTGGTGTCGCTTTTGACGGTGGGATGGCGGTTTGCCTTTACAGTCATCCAGAGTAATGCGGTCATGGGGCTTACGCCGGCGAGGAATCTCGCGTGGGTTGTGAATGGGGCGTTGGTGCTGAACTGTCTGTCGATATGCTGGTATTGCGCGCTGTTTAATGTGAAGCTGGCGCTGCATTTATTTGTGAATAGGGGGGTTCTGAGGTCTGCGTCCGTGAGGAAGGCGTTGACGCCGATGGAGATTCTTGTCATGACGAATGGGGTGCTTATGATTGTACCAGGTGGGTGACCCGGAATTTCCTTTTCATTGGCGTTCAATTGTTTTCTGGTGATGTATTGCGCGTTTCTGTATACACTGTTTCTGTTTGCTTCCGTTGCTGTTCATCCGTTTGCGTTTATTTCCCCTGTTCAACACCCCTCGGACAGTCGGACTCCCGGGTCGGAGAGTCCCTTTCCCACTTCCGACTTACACTCTCGTCCACAACTCCAACTCCATCCATCTCTCATCCACACACAATCTCATTCATCTGTTTCTCACTAACCATTCCCCCCCCCCCCGCGCCCCCAGTCATCTTCGCCGGCCTCGAATGGGCCCATTTCCCAAACTTCGAATCCGCCTCCCTCACACATACCTCCGTCGCCCTCATCCTCCCCCTCGGCACCCTCGTCGCCCAACAAGTATCCCAGGCCAGCGGCAACAACAACAACAACAATAACCTCAGCTACCTCTCCACCACCAACCCCGGCCACTCCCACCATACCCGCGCCAGCAACACCACAAAAGAAAAACCAGACCACGATCCCTCGGCTTCTCACAGCATGTCCATGCCTTGCCACATCGCCAGCATAAGCACAACCTGTCGCTCTGGCTCTGGCTCTGGCTCTGGCTCCGGCTCTGGTTCCCCCACGCGCTTACTCTCCTCATCTTCCCTCTTCAAACGGGGCCCCAACAGCACCATGGGCAAAAGCATGAGCATGGACCGCAGTTCAGATTCGTGTAAGGACGTGGGCGCGCATAGGCTAGATCATTTCGATCTGGAGCTGCGAAGGATTGACTCGTCCGAGGGGGGCGATGGGCTGGCGTTGGCGGATCATCATGACCATGACCATGTTAGGGTGGATATGCATGTGGCGCAGGAAGAGACGAGAATCTAGGGGGTTCTTTGAGCTGCTTGCTTGGAAGTTGGGCCATCAGTCTCAGTCTGCGGTGGCCGTGGAAGTGGAAGCGGAAGTGTGAAAGTAGAAATGTGGAAATTTGGAATGGAAAGGGGTGTTGGAATAGGCAGGCTTGCTTTTCAAGGGTCCACGGATCAAAATGATTTTTCGAGTTTCTGCTTCCGAGTTCCTTTCTTCGTCGAGAGTCCGCCACGGCTGGCCTCAGTTTCATAGCACTTATTGTTTTTCTCCTTGTTGCTTTTCTTTCTTCTTGTTGTTATTTCTTTCTCCTTGTTGTCAATCCATTTTTCGAAAAGGCCGTGTACATGATTTCGAAGTGCCTGTTAGGCTGTCCATTAACTTTAAAAATAGCCATATGATGCTGCATTCGCGCCGCCCTCCGGCCGGATATCTATATTGTGCCCGCCACGGGCTGAACCATGACCGTTACAACTTGGTCTGAAGCCATAATGAAACAACAACAACAACGATGAAAATAGGCTTGAGACTCAAGAGCCCCTGACCCAATGTGGCGCATGGCAAAGCACACAGCGTAACGCAGCGCGCTTCCTCAAACGCGGTCTCGACTAATTTGTTTGTGCCCGGATTTTGCGCGCCGTCATTCTGTCCCGACACAGACTCACCAGTCTCCGGACCTCATTGACCCTTATCGGCTTGGGCTGCTGCAGCGCGCAGTCAGCTTGTGCTACTAACGGGACGCTGCTTCGAGAGACCCAACGCTTTCGAGACCGCCAACTGCCATGGCCATCCTTCGCTGCACGTACATCTGGCCCATCTGCCGCCCGTTCTTCTGATCGTGAAGCGCCGTCCCTTGCCGCTATCATAGGTGTCGGCTGTGGTCGAGGTCCTTTTGGTCTGAGACGACCGCTTGGCATGCCTCTCGTCTTGGACATTTGTACATGTGCAACGTGGCTGGTATTCATCTTTCTGTTGGGGTGGAACCTGGCTAGCCAGTTTTCCGGAGCTGGGGATCTTTTCTGGACAGTACCATCGGTAGGCCCGTCGTCGTTGGACCTCTTGTATGAGGGCGCATCTGAGTGTTGTGACTGTCTTGTGTCGCTACTCCCGCAAGCAACGCGATTCTTCCGGAATCGTGTCGGCCCCCACGAATTTGAAAACTTCCGACGAGCCGACTCTATTGCGCCCGTTGGTGTCTTGCCCTCATCCTTGCTCAGATGCCACGATGAAGAGCCCGTCAGGCGCTTTGGAAGCCGAATGCTGCCCTTGAGCTTGTCGTCCAACCCATCTCCGATAATGAGTGCTTCGAAATGCTCAATCGTGTTGCTAATCCGTGGAGGATTCCTTGGCTTCCTCGGACCGGTCACGACATACTTCTGCTTCGGGGATCGTGCAGGGCTGTCTGAGGATCGGACCTGATGTGATGTCAAATTCATGTTCGTTGCATCGCCATTTGACCCGCCTTGCTCCATCTCGGCACCGCAGCTTCTCTTATACATCGTACCGACCTCATTGGAGCGTGTTGGATTTGATGTCCGAGTCGCGGCAGCTCCATGATGAACAACCTCATCAGTAGATGTGGAACGTCGGTTGCTCGCAGTGAGATCCTCGCCACCGAAACGTCGCGAGGGTGTCATGGTCTCGAATACCACGGCAGCAGCATGCGGGGTCTCCTGGCCTTCGTCAGGCGCCTCCTCTTCATTTGGGCTGAGGCGCTCATGAGTCTGTATCTGTTTTCCTTTGCTAAGCGTGGGAACAGGGTTGGAGGGGCCGGGTGTAACAACAGAGGTCCAGTCATCGTCCAATCGAGCCTCTTGCATACACTTCTGCACACAATCTGACAAGGTGTGAGGCTGCGTACCAGTCTGCACGTGCGGAAGCGAAGGACATGTCGAAGACAATGGCAGATACCCAGCCAGTCGTTCAGACACGTTTGGCATCGTCGGGCGCGACAAAACGGCCGTCTGGCTCTGGGCCATGCATGGTGATGGAGACTTGAGGCGCAGCGTCTGCCATGTTGGTAGCCGAGGCGCCTGCTTGAGTGGACGGCTAGATGCGTGATGAGCATTGACACGTGCATCTATTTGGCCAGCCTTGTTGTCAGCGTCCTTTTCAGATCCAGCAGCTCGGATATGAATGGAGCACGGGCGGGCCTGTAGAATAGTTACGTGACATACTGAGCTTGGCATCTCCGAGATTTACTTCAAATAGCTTCCTACGTTCGGCTACAAGTGAAACGCGGACTTCTTCTGTGACGCATTCGTCCTCTCTGGGGAATTCCCCTGACGCGGGGAACAAGTTTTCGAGTTGATCGCTTGTCGCGTTTTGGTGCACTGATTGAGCCGATGCAGACGATGTACTCGATGGCGGTCTATTGAGCTCCAACGTAGATTCATTTCCACCGGGCAGATTGCCTTTCTTGGTCAGACGCAGTTTGCTTTGGCGCGATGAACTGTCAAGAATCTCGAATTTGGACACCAACTGAGATAGTCTTCTGCCATGTTCCGATAAGCGCTTCTGTCGCGGGATCGTTGCCATTCCATGTTTTGGCGAGGAAGCAAGGTTTGCTATGGGCTGACTGGTGGTTAGCAACGGGCGAATCGGCATTGTTTCCAGTCAGATCCTTTCATATTTCGATTCAAAACGCTTTGTGTGAGATGCATAAATCAGACGACGTTTGCGACGCTCGATTCTAGTGTTTCTCAACGAGCTTTCTCAGCTTGTTTATCGTCAACGACGGGAACGCCTGCCGTGTGCAATGCGCCTCCGTCCGTCGTGCTCGCGAGGAAGGTGACGTGGGCACATCCAATGATGCAGTTGCTCAAGGTAATCAAATCCAGTCGCACTCTTTCTTCATCCGTCTTTTTTGTCCAACATCCATCGTCCATCACATCTTTCATGCAGTAATCAAGAATCAGACGCATGCTCGTAGGATACTCGGTACTCAAAATTCGGCACACATGATGAGCGTCCATTGTACAATAAATCTGAGAAGAGGTATTCATTGATTCGAGCCGCGCTTGGGTTCATCCTCTAATACCCAGTGCAAACCATGTCCATGGCTCCTTAGGCTTCCTTTTCCGTTCCGTGATTCGCCTTTCCCATCCGGGTGTGCCAGCAATCTAGCGTACAGTTCATTCCATCTATATTACAGGTGTATATGGCATCGGTGACCGGCGGCTCTTTTCCATCGGCGCATTACGGATATTGTTTTTCGACTTTCGCACGTCTTCCAATGTGGTCATCAATTACTGGCTAGAAGAGACAATTAGCATGGACTGCGGTCAGAACGTGGCAGAGGGGGGGATCAGGGCGCGATCGCATACGGAGGCAGTAGCAGCTCGCCCCAGGAGCTAGCAAGAAACGTAACAGCGGCCTAGGTTGTGATAGTCAGCAAACATTCGTGTAGCGTTCAAATGATGCGTCGGATGCGAAACTCACGCCGAACGCGGCAATGCTTAGCACCACGGCTGAATTGTCGGGAGAGGTCAAGGTGTCGTAGGTGGAAGCGAGGTAGCCCTTGGGAGCGCGCCGGGACTTTTCGCCATGAATTCTCTTGGGAGGCATGTTGGGGGTATGTGAGGGCTGTTGGACGGAAGGTGTTGGGCGATGCTGTCGTGACGGAGGCGGAACTAGGGATAATTTGACTGCGGTGACGACGTCTCCAGAGTCCAAGCACTCGAAAATTTCCCGCCCAGCCTTATCGCCGATAACTGAGCCGGCTGGTCCACCTGCCATCACATGATTGGTCCCGGTTGAGCCTCAACCACCGAGTTGTAACTTGCAACCTGTGAGTCGTGAGTCGTGACTCGTGAGTCGTGAGTGACTCGTGACTCCTCCTTGCTTGGAACGGTATCCTGGGGGTTTCATGGTTCTGCTTGCGTTGAATGTTATCTCATCGGAAACAAACCTGATGTGGTACATGTTTCAATGAGAGGATGATGGGTAAAGGAATTGATTGTTGGAGCAACTATAGAACTGGAGAGGTCCAGGAGTCATATACTGACTGAGACC
>SRPX01000232.1:0-39956 GCA_018360215.1 Claviceps spartinae | reverse complement strand
GCTGGTCATCGGACGGCCGGGAAATAACCTATCGTGGCACAACCCTTAGCATCACGGAGCATATCCCGCAGCTGATCCTGTTCCAGTACCACTACCCTCCATCATGCCATCCCACTCACGTCATCGCCCCCTCACTTTCAACGGCCTCGCCCGGAACCCCACCCACGGCACCCTCACCCTCAAAGCAAGACTGCTCAACACAACGCTGATACTCGACAGCGCCATGGCCAGCGCTGCCCACACAGGATCCAACTTGACATGTGCGCCGTCGCTTGTCTTGATGGCGTACAAACACCCCGCTGCGATGGGCACCGCAAGGAGGTTATAAATGACCGCCCAACCAAAATTGACCTTGATCCGGCGGAAGACAGTGCGACTGAGGTCCAGCAGCGTCAGCACGGCGGCTAGGCTCGACGATGCGAGCACAAAATCAGCGCTCGAGATGGCCACATCGCTGCCTGACCCGATGGCGATGCCTACGTCAGCTATCGTCAGGGCGGGGGAGTCGTTGATGCCATCGCCCACCATGGCCACCATGGCGCGTCGGGTGCGACTGTTGCGGGGTACTTCGTCACTGTTGCCGGTAGGCAGCGCGGCCTGGAGATACTTGATCTTGTCGGCCTTTTCTGAGGGCAGGACCTCGGCGAGCACGTTTGTCTCCTTGATGCCCACCAGGCGAGCGACGGCTTTCGCAGTGGTGACGTTGTCTCCTGAGAGCATCCAGACTTGGGTTCTGCGGGCGACAAGGGCTTCGACCACGGCGACGGCCTCGGGTCGCACGGGGTCGGACACGGATACAATGGCTGCAAGGGACCACTTGCCATGGCCTGCATCATCGGCCGTGCTGCTGGGAGGGTGGCGCGACTTGACTGCCATCATGGCCACCGACTTGGCCTCCATCTTCCAGCTTTGCAGTCGGCTGCAGATCGCTGGTGATAGGTGGATAGAGAGGTCACGCATGAGCAGCTCGCTGCCTATGGCCAGATCGAATGGGTGGTCTTGATACGACGCCTTCATTCCTCGGCCTGGCAGTTCCTCAACCTTGTCGAGGGACGCGGACGGAATTTGGCTTCCGCAGAAGTTGACAATGGCTTTCGCAATCGGGTGGCTGCTCTGCTCTTCTGCCGCTTTAAGTCCCGACAACAGCGTTTGTCGATCAAAGTCCCGGATGTTCTGGTCGGGAAAGAGCTCCGAGTCTGTAATCTTCGGCTCGCCACCTTCGGTCAAGGTCCCTGTCTTGTCGAATACCACACAGTCAATCTTGCTGGCCTTTTCAAACGCTTCACCTCCGCCCTTGGCCAGAATACCGTGCTTGGCTGCTATTCCGCCCCCGACGAATATGGCTGTCGGGGCCGCGAGAGCAAGTCCGCACGGGCAAGCGACCACGAAGACGGCAATGGCAAACTGGAATGCGAATGCCGCAGACCCACCCGATGCTTTGACTTCTGGGCTAGAGACGGCGCCGCGCAGTGCGAGGGAAAACCAAATGATCCACGTGGTGACTGCGATGAGCGTGATGACGGGGACAAAGTATGAAGTCAGGAGGTCAGCAATCTGTTCCACCGGCGCGCGTTTGGTCTGTCCCTCGCGGACCACGTCCACAATCTGGTCAAGCATGGATTTCCCACACGTGCCAGTGACGGTGACAGTGATGGTGTCTCCCTTGTTCACCGTGCCTGCAAAAACCTGATCGCCGGGGACTTTCTTGATCGGACGAGACTCGCCGGTCAAGCTGGACTCGTCAAAAGTGGTCTCACCAGTGATGATGAGCCCGTCCACCGCGGGTGATGCTCCGCGGGGGACGAGAATCCTGTCGCCCTGTTCAAGTTGATCAATAGCTGTGACTGACGTCGTCTGAGCACCAGTGGTGGGATGCTTCTCCAACAGCGGCGCTGTGCTCGGCCGCAGCTTGGCCAACGCTCCGACCGCATTTCCGGTCTTTGATTTGCTGTATGCCTCAATCAATCGTCCGGCGAGGAGAAAAAGTGTCAAGAAGACCACAGAGTCAAAATAGAAGCGGCTTTCGGGCACGTGACTGTCCCTTCGTATGCCCGCCGCGATCATCTGTGACACTGACGAAAAGTATGCAATCGTAGTCCCCAGGGACATGAGCATATTCATGCTGCCAAACTTGTAAAACCTCTCGACAAATGGTGTGCGGCTCCCCGGTCGCCACATGGTGCGGACTTCCTTGATGGCGCGAACGTGGAATATATCAGCGGCAAAGAAGTACACTGGGGTTGAGAGCGCCATGAGAATGAATTGCAGCCGGCTCAAGCCTGATACCCAAGGCTCCATCAAGTACGCTCTTGTGTGGTTTGAAGCGGGGACCAAGCTCATGTAGACGATACCAAGTACAAAGGTTGGTATTGCAAGAACAAATGTCAGCATTGCGCGCCTAAATAGTTGGCGCTGATGCTTGGCTCCGATGGCCCTTGACCGCTCCTCCAAAGTCGGTGGGTGATGAATCGAGGCTTGCAGAGAAGGATCCGTTGCCTCGATCGCCTTGAGTATCTGTCGAATAGTGAAGGCGGGTGCTTGAGGAGTATACCGTATTTTGAGAAACGGCTTTTCTCGCGACGGCTCCTTGAGGATCTCAATATGCGAAGAGCCCAGAGTTGTGAGTGTCTTGCGTATGCGTTCAGGGCACTTGGCGCAGAATATGCCGTCGATTCGCATCTCCACCTCTCTCTCGTTCTCTGAAACAAGACTTGATTGCCGTAGATCAACAATCTTATCCAGTGCGGCGTCGTAGCCAAGATCTTGGATGGCTTCGACTAGCTCTTGTGCGCGGCTTTGCTCCTGGCCTTGGTCCGTCGTGATATCCACCGATGCACTGTTTGTGACAAGATTGACAACTATTCGAGAGACCCATGCCAACTTTTGGATCTGTTCGGTGATGCCATTGGCACAAGATGCGCACGTCATCCCGCCGATGGATACTGCGACTCGCCATGACTGGGGGGTGCTGCCTGAGCCGTCGTCGACAACCACACGCTCAAGAAGAGCAGGGGAAGCCTTGGTAACGGCATCGTTCAAGCGGCTGCGGAGGTTAGAAGCAGACAAGTCGTGCTGTTCCGAGCGCTGTTCCGAGACGGCGCCGTCCCCCGAACCCATGGCAGGAGCGGAATTCTTGCAAGCATCACAGTTATCCAAGTGCGCCGCCGCTCTTCCATCATGAGGCGTGGCAGAAGATGGCGACGCGGCTGTCCACATCCTCCACCAGAGTCCAAGTGCACCGCTATGGGGGCGAAGGAAGTCCTCCTGACTGATGCCAGAAAGATCTGTTGGCGGTATGCCATCATCTAACATATCTGTTCCACATACCGCCGTAGTGTCGAGGGCACATATATCAAAGCCAGCTTCTTCGAGAGTGTTGCCCATGGCGCGGATAAAGGCTGCACTTGCATCTTGATGCTCGACGGTGACGACCGACGTGACGACATTGGGAGATACCCAAGACAGCTTGTCGCCAAACTCCTGCCCAAGAACATTCTTAATCACGGCCACGCAGGATGGACAGTGCAAATTGCCGACGAGGTACGACGTTGTGATGAGTCTTGTCGTGGGCTTCGAGTGCGCCATGGCTGGTGATGTGTATGGTTGTTGCACTTGTGCCCATGCGTGGGCGGCACGAAAAAAGCGAAGCCGGAAAGAGGTGCGATAGAGAGAGTCGAAGACCGCACGGTAACGAGCGACGAGGGAACAAGATGGAATATAAATACTATGCACTAGAAATAGAAGACAATGGGCGGCTCAAAAAGGAATGCGATTTGCAACGCAAGGCTGCTCGATGTGGTGAGCCATCGCTTGTTGCTGCCGATGCTGCAGGTGAGGTGTTGCAGATGCTGCAAGCATCGAGTAGACAATGTCGCACCGTGGACGGGATTGGCCTGTCAGCTGGGACAAGCGGGCCACTCGCTATCATTACCTACCTAGGTACCTAGATAGAGGTACCTAATGCGAAGACGCAAAATTATCGCATGCGTACGGAGTACAGAGTACATACTCCGTACATACCTAGTCGATTCATGCCATGAAATGACCGGGCCGCATCAATCATGGTCATCGTGATTCGTGATTCATCGTGGTCATGGTGGCCATGCGTGGTTTTTGCGGTCAAGCACAAAGTGCGCGCCCGATGACATAAGATTCCTTGCCATTTGCTTCCACGATGAAGTCTCACGAGTCACGTGACGTGATCAATGCATTGGTCGCACGGCACACCCGCTTTCATCCGTTTCGACTTTCGAGTCTTCGACCGCATCACATTATCTCACCTTACGAAGTAACCCTGGGTAAGTACATATGCACCTATAACCTCCTGCTTCGTCTTCCTTGTTCACCCACGGCAGCATTCTCATCTTTCACCCATTGTCCGTCGACCGCCCGACCGCCCGACTCTCCGACCCCGCCAATGATAATTCGGGCGGATGACCAATGCGGTTATTCTCCCCCAGCAGGAGATCCGACAAGTTCTGCCCGCATCGGGCTATGACATTAGACATCGCTGCTGTAACCGGCGACAGCAGCTGGTCACTTTCCCATATTTTTCTTGATTAGTACTAGATAGGTGTTGTATGTACATAGAGCACCTAGCCTTAGACCGCCTACTCGCCCCAAGGGAGGCTATGCGGAGGGGCGCTGCGCGCCCCACTGCGGGCGACAATCAAAACTATCAAACCAATGCGGTTGTCGGGACTCGGCAGGCACCTTCAAGCCTCAAGGCGGACATCGGAGCCATCTGCTCTTGCACCATGGGCGCTAAGCCGAATTGGGGCAAGACGAATTGCGTGATTGCCTCCAGTTCTATCAACACCTGTTCCTAGGTATGTAGTCCGAAGGCCATGGCGACGATGGCAAAGAATGGCCCGCGGAAAGGCGAATTAAAGCCATTATTGAACAGTAGACGCCGAGGTAGCCGGTCTGTGGGATTGCGTGCAAAGCATATTCTGTTCGTCAGACTTCTTCTTCGCCGCCCTTCTACCTACTGGGCTTCCCACTCCATTCGACTTGCCTGCTTCCCATACCACAGTTGAAGACGCTGAGAGCTTTTGCTTTGCTCAATTGCGATACTTCATCCTTGAATGAGAACTTAGAGCCATCACGTTGCAAGTGCGGAGAGATTGGAACACACCGAGCGCTCTCGCGTCCTGTACCCCGGCTCCTTTTGCCCTGCTTGCTTGACGACATCACCGCCAACTCGACTTGCCGGCTCCTCACCACAAACGCCTTGGCCATATCCAAAGATGCCTTCTCAGCAACATGATTCGGCCAGCAGCACAGCTGTCACCCACAAAACAGCCTCGGAGTCTCTCTCATCGGCTCTTCCATTTGGCCAACCCGTGGCCTTGAACAACATCTCCGGTCCGACCTATGTCACGGCCCAGTTACTCGTACAGCAGATCGCCTACAAGCTTTCGGACAAGATATTTTCTTACTCACCCGAAACTTTTAATCTGGACGTTGCTGCCAAGGAATGGGCCTCACAGCAAGAAAGCAATATTCACGGCTACGCGCCGCAGGTCGTAGCTCTTCAAACCAGAACGGGTGCCGGCTCACTGGCCCTCGGGTACATCTTCTCTCCGGATTTCGATGTGTCCAAGCGACATATTCCTCAGACACTGC
This sequence comes from Claviceps spartinae, assembly GCA_018360215.1. Lineage (NCBI taxonomy): Eukaryota > Fungi > Ascomycota > Sordariomycetes > Hypocreales > Clavicipitaceae > Claviceps > Claviceps spartinae. The sequence continues at coordinate 34,328 of SRPX01000232.1, read as the reverse complement.
TTGCGCCTTCTGGCTGTATGCAGCATTTCAGAAGTTCTCTAGACCAACTGTCTCTGTTGTACAACCTCTCCAGTCCCTTTGTCGCTCACATTGCGGCCGTCGACTACACTCACATCGACGGCCTCGTGTCCAACTATGACACTGCGCTGAGACTGGCCGAAGATCTAGGCCTGGGCCTTATCAGCAGTTCCTCTACCTATGAGGCCCAGCACATGTCGATCTTTTCGACTCTTTTCGCTGCCGTGCTGCCCACCGTACACATATACGACGGCATCCGCGTTGCTAGAGAGACCCTTCGCGTCGTTGATGCTCTGAGCGAGGCTGGAGTCGCGGAGTTGTACAACAAGCTCTCTGTAGAAGTCGGGAAGCTGAACTCTCATCTGGATATAGCTGGCAAGGCCGTGGAACTACTGCGGCTCTTCAACGACGAACTCGGCACCGTCTACCAACCATTCGAGTACTCTGGCCACGAGACACCCGATGTCGTCCTCGTAGTGTTTGGCAGCGTCGAGGCGCAGGTTGCCAAGCAGACTCTGGACAAACTTTCTATGGAAGGGGCCAAGGTTGGCGTCATCAACGTGCGCATTTACCGTCCCTTCATCGAGGAGGAATTTCTCAAATCTATCCCATCCTCGACCCGCACCATTGCGGTTCTGGGCCAGGTCCGGGACCAGGTTGCTGTGGAGGACGAGGCGGTCCAATCTGCCTTGTACGGTGATGTCCTCACCGCAGTCACCTTTTCAGGCAAGTTTGACGAGGAGCCCGCTGTTCTGGACATCAAGTACAGCCCTGCGGAATCCCCGACTCCGCAATCTCTGGTCAACATGCTTCACAAGATCTTTGGCAACGCCGATGAGGCGAGCCCTTTCCCTTCTTTTGTGGCTGCGCAACAGTACGTTTTTTGGGATGTGGATGACTCTGCTGCGGTTGAGTCTCCCTCCATCATTGGAAGCGTGCTTGCGAAGCAGTCGTCCACGACCAATGTCCACGTCTACTCCATGTATGATAATCTCACCCAGGGTGGCATCGTGCGGACCGATGTCAGAGCATCCAAGAAAGCTCTGGAGGCTCCGTTTGCTGTTGTAGAGGCGGATGCCGTCGTTGTTGGCAATGAACACATTCTCAACCAGATTGATGTCGTCCAGAGCATTGCCCATAGCGGACGCTTGGTCTTGAAACTGTCCAACTTTAAGGTCGAAGACGTGGAGAAGCGACTTTCGGCACCCTTGCGCAAGTCTATGTTTAACAAAGACATTCAGCTCTTTGTACTGGATACCGGCGTCTCCCCAGATTTCGACAAGGACACCCAGGTGGCCAAGCTGCTCCTAGAACTCGCTTTTCTTAAAATCTCCCAGCCAGGTATCGGGCCAGAGACCATGTCTAAGCTCAAGCTTGTAGAGGGTGGCCCTCCTGCGTTGGAGGACTATCTGCAGACGCTCGACCAGTGCCTCATCAAGGTCGACGTTCCTAAGATCTGGGCCGGATCCGATGCCGAGGCAGGCGTCGTCCCTGCTCGCCAGCTGCCCGCTACCCTCCAGACCAACAGCTTTGCGCCGGCGTCGCACAAGGAAGAGGTCCAGGAGCCCATGGAGCTCTGCGACTGGCAGGCGGCCGCCAAAGGCCTCGTCTTCAAGGAGGCTTATCAGACCCGCGCTAGTCTGCGTCCCGACCTGTCGGTCAAGACAGCCACGATTCGGGTCAAGGAAAACCGACGTCTCACACCACCTGACTATGACCGCCACATCTTCCACATTGAATTTGATCTCGGTGACTCGGGCCTCACGTACAAGATTGGCGAAGCGTTGGGAATTCACGCCGGCAACGACGAGGCAGAGGTGGTCGAGTTCATCAAAGCATACGGCCTTGACCCCAATGAGCTCGTCCGCGTGCCTGCTCGTGAGGATAGCGAGTCTCTAGAGGTTCGGACTGTTCATCAAGCTCTCGTGAATAACATAGATATCCTCGGCAAGCCACCTAAGCGTTTCTATGAAGAGCTGGCCAACTTTGCCACCGATGACGTCGAGAAGAAGGCGCTCGAGACGCTGGCCAGCGCTGCCGGTGCTGAAGACTTCAAGCGCCGCTCCGAAGTCGACATGCTCACGTACGTGGATGTGCTTGAGGAATTTGTGTCGGCGCGTCCAAGCTTTCCGGACCTCATCAAGATGATCAGTCCGCTCAAGCGGCGCGAGTACTCGATCGCATCGGCGCAAGCCGTCACGCCCAACTCAGTCAGCCTCATGGTTGTCGTGGTTGACTGGGTCGACACCAAGGGCCGCAATCGCTTCGGCCATGCAACCCGCTACCTCAGCCGATTGCAGCCCGGGGCCGAGGTGACGGCCTCGGTCAAGCCATCCGTCATGAAGCTCCCGACCAAGGACACGGCACCGCTCATCATGGCCGGGCTGGGAACCGGGCTCGCCCCTTTCCGCGCCTTTGTCCAGTACCGCGCCATGCAAAAGGCACAGGGCAAGGAGATTGGCGACATTTTGCTGTATCTGGGCTCGCGGCATCAGCGCGAGGAGTATCTGTACGGCGAGGAATGGGAGGCGTACCTCGCAGCGGGCGTCGTGACTCTCGTGGGTGCTGCTTTCTCCCGCGACCAGCCTCAGAAGATTTACATCCAGGACCGGATGCGCGAGACGCTGCAGCAAATTGCCAAGGCGTACATTCAGGACGGTGGTAGTTTCTACCTCTGCGGGCCGACGTGGCCGGTCCCGGATGTGACCAAGGTTCTTGAGGAGGCCATTGCGGCTGAGGCGCAGAGCGGCGGTAAGAAGGTCGATCCTAAGAAGGAGATTGAAAGGCTCAAGGAGGAGGGACGATATGTGCTCGAGGTGTACTAGTCTGTTGACGAGGAGACGGAGCGGGAGCTGTCTTTAAAATGCATTGTCTGTGCCATATACGACTATAGAAGCGATACATGGAAACGATAATAAATCCTAACCATATAGCTTTGCCTCTGCGGCTTCTGATTCCATTTAAGTAGGCACGCCATGTAGCGTGCAAGTAAAGGACCTGACCTGATGTTCTTGGCGTTGTTTCCTGCATCAAGCCCAAGCCAGCTTGCACACCACACGCATCGCCTCTTTTGTCCGGCAACAAGGTACTCTCCACGCCTCATGCACCCAGCCACCCTAAACCGTGAGTGAGAAAAAACAAGTAATTCAAGAGTCTTTCATTTTCTCTTCTCACGTGTCTCCATCAAGTCCTTCTCCTCCCATCGGAATATGAGCAAGAGGCGAACCGGAGCGGTGTACCGTGTGGCGCATCTGCATCTGTCTTTTCTCGTCTTGTCTCGGACAACAAGATGAGAGAACAACTCAGACACTGTGGCGCCAGCCCCAACGCCCCAATCCTTTCGGATGTTCCTTTCTTTTTGCAAACAAATTTGTTTTGCTTTTTTCGGAAGTTTTCTTCAAGCCCGATTTGGGCGAACCGTTTCCCCTCTCCCCCACGTGCCGATGGAGAACGACCCATGCGCCGTGAAAACGTGAAGCCGTGGTGATGGAGTCATGCGTTGGAACTTCGGGATAGCGACAATGCGGGTTTTGTTCAACAGTGGCGTTTATCTTGCGCTGCGCATCTGGAGTGGACGTACTAAATTACCATTCATACCTAAGTGTGTGGCAAATTACTGTATGTATCATACAGGAAACATCAAACGTCATGTTCCACACACTTGTAGGTAGGGAAAGTGGGTGTTACATGAGATAAGATGACGCTGTTTGAGGCAAAGCAGGCTGTTTGCATCGCCTTGCATCGCGATACATAACTACCTAAATATTCCTTCCTTGGTGTTCTGCTCAGATAAAAACGACCTTCAGTGCCCATTAATTCATGCTTTGTGTGCTTGTTCCTTGCGTGCAAGATCCAAGCGCTACCTCTAGGCTCTCCGAGGAACGACCGCACGCATAGTATTGGCACTGCATGTTGGTGCGAATAAAAATACATATGGCCTGGTGCGTCGGCACGTACGAATGATACGATACATAGGCACAAGCGACAGGTTTGACGCAGCTTTGGGACCAGAGAGAAGCGAGGCGGAGCGAGACATCTCAGATCTGGGGGGTGAGAGCAAGGGGTATGCACATCTTGGGAACAAGACCCATGGATCCCTTACAAACTTCTCCCTCTACAACTAATAAATAACGGAGAAAAGGAAAGAGAAAAAAGGTACATACTACATGGGGGTGGGATGAATATTTCATATAAACGTATGTATACAGAAAGTTCTTCCGATCTTATCTGCGTGCAGTAGACAGCATGAAGCCCTTGATAACATGGATGTGGTCTCAGATCTGAGATTGGCAGGGCCTCGGGTCGGTGGGCTCAGTGCTACACGGACACGCGAAGAGTACCTAAAGTTACGCGACTTGAGCTTGTTGGGCACATGAGATGACGTGGCGATGCGGTTTTCCAGCATTTATTGCCTCGGGTATTGCAATCTGTACCTAACAATGCGACGGCGTTCGAACGAGAAATCAGGACTGTTTCCACCACGTGTAGTCTTCAGTCGCTGCTTGTATCACTATGACATCGTGTTCGTACTAAAGCGAATAGATTCATGTCACGTTAGCTTACAAGTACGCCAGTTTCCTGCATCAGAGGGGGTCGGGAGAAGAAGAAAGGCACATAAGTGTACGGAAAGATAAAAGAGGCAGGCGAGTAGAGAATAGTAAGCTATAAAGTGTGGAAACTCCGCCACCTGTTCGCGCATGCTTTCTGCTAGTCAAGTACTGCATTAGGTACCTGTCGGCTCGTCAGGGGAAAGCAAATAATAAGGGCATGCATGCAGTAACAAAGGATAACGTAAACGAGTCTGTATTGTGCTTGATTCTTCTCCTTCCTCCAGAAGAGAGGAATGGACCTGTAGATATATGTCTATGGCTCGTGGTGTTGGACCACGAGCCAAGGGATGTTGCCAAGCTGGCAACCGATTGCAATCCTTATCTCTATCCCTCACGATTGGTCTTACCCTCCGTGCAACAGTCTAAGACAGTTGCGACTATTGGTGTTAGAGCGGTTCCAACAGTACCTATGTAGTACATCTGTCTGCAGCGTCTTCTCTCACATTCCACCAACGGGTTTGGGGCCTGGGCTCCCTGGAAACCAAAAAGAAGAAGAAAAATGGAAGGAAGAAGCACACAAAAAAGATAAGAGAAAACGAATTGCTGCTGCTTCGCCAACGCTGCCCGCCCGTCAATTTGTGTGACCCCAATGCCCATGCATCAAGCTGGACTCACGGGCATAAAAAGCCGCGTCACCCGAGCCAGTCCTGTAGGTCCCCCGCGATATGGTACGTGGGATTCGCAGAGCGCCCATCGTCTCCGCCCTTTTTGTCCCAGGCCCAACGGTCGGCATACTCGGTCGCGAGGCTGCCTTGCATCATGTCGGCGATGTAGTCGCCAATGACTGGGAGAAACTTCCAACCATGAAATGAGCCACCCGTTGCCACGTAGAGGCCTTGGCAATGCGGATGAGGTGTGATGAGGAAATCGTGCGTTGGTGTAGATGCGTCCCTGGGGAAAAAATGTCAGCTTGCATTGTCCTTGCCTCTCACCGTGTCACCGCAGGGCCATTGGCTCTCACTCACCAGCATATGCGATAGGATTCAATGGCCACATCCCTCACTTCCTCCCCGTAAAGACCGTCCAGAGTTTTGCGAGCACGCTCTTGAAAGAACTTGATGAACTTGGGCCCTGTCCAAACATTGTACGCGCTTTCATCCGGAGTCATGGACAAGCGCTGACCGGTGGAGGGGCATTCGACGTAATTGGTAAAGCACATGTCGCAGTTGAACTTGAGAGTGCCGTCCTTGAGCATCGACATGCCCTCGCCTGTGTTATTGCCATGATCTTGTCAGTCTGTCGCCCCTGTTCTAGTCCGTTTTCTCTGCCGTATGTAAAAGCTTCTTCAGTTGCGATTAACTTACCTTTCACTTGTGGCAAGCAATTTTTGAGCACAGGGATAACCGAAAGCTTCTCTTTTTGGGAACCCTGGACCTTGGCCCAAAAGGTTACGGCTCCAGTAGCCAGCACTCTGTTGCCAGCATGTAGCTGGGATCGTTGAGGCGCACTTTGTACCAGAAGAGACGCTGTGCGTGCGCCGGTGGCGAGCAAAATTTTGTCTGCATGAAGCGTCTCGCCCGATTCCAGCGTGACCCCAACACACTCGCTGTTTCTGCCAAAGCTGAGCCTCGACATGGCGCCGACCACGTATTCAACGCCCAGGTTCACAGCTTGCTGAATCACCGCTCCAAGGGCCTTGTCTGCCTCGGCAAACCCGACGGATGGATTATAGAGAATCTTGTCCAAGCCGTCAAAATTTGCCGTCGCAAACACTCCATTCCATCGCTTTCGGACCTCTTCAACTGGAAGAAAGTGTGAGCTATTCTCGATGCCAAGTGCCTTGTATGATGAGATGCTTTCCGCTCCAAAGTTGGAGGGGTCGGCTCTGAGCATCCCCACTTCGTGGTACCATTGCTTGTATAAGTCATGGTTCCGCCACAAGGGCATGGCTCTCTTCAGCATCCGCATGTAGAGTTTGTCTGGATAGTCATCACGCACAATCTTGTTGACATCGTGTGAAGCTGCGCGGGGGTTGGGAAACTGCGTCGTGTCGATGAGAGTAACCTTGCTCGTTCCTTGCCTTTGAATCAAGCTCAAGGCGGTACCGGCACCAAAGTTGCCTGCTCCGATGATGAGGTAGCTCGTCATGCTTACACACTTGTTCCGATTTTGATACGATCGGGCCCGATTGTGCACCTGACTTTCCTGCCTATAAAGCGCCACGAAACTTGACGGGGAAGTTGAAGATTGTGGAACCAGGAAATATGACTGAGGCCGCTGAGAGAGAGAAGGAGTGCTTTTGTTGAGAGTAGATGATAGAAATTCTTCAAGGCGTGATGACTGATTCTATCCTTCTTCGTGAGATGGCATGACAATGGGTTCGTCCGAGACTTTATACTTCCAGGGCTCGCCCTTCCAAGCAAGACGCAATCGAGTGTATCAGAGGAGTCATGAGAAGCAGCAAAGCCAGACCCTTTGGATTTGACCACGGGAACATGTTGTGAACCTGTCTATCCCTCCTGGACCATTAAGCTTGTACCCTTGAGTACCAGACGGCAACAGGGAGTGGATAACAAGAGATAACCTTTCTAGGTGATCACGGGGGGCTAATCAGAGTAGGGTACCTACGGAAGCGAAGGCGGGGAAAGCAGGATTCGTGGAGGTCAACGTCTGGCAATGCCACCGATTGGCAAACCAAGAGTATGTAGATCAGGAAAAGAAATCACACATGTACATACATACCACCGGAGAAGACGAGCAAGCGCGATCCAACGCGGAAAATGTCCAAGACGAGTCGTCTGGTCTGGGGCACTCGCAATTCAGGAGACAAGGGGCAACTCTGACGTGTCACCCTAGGACATGTCTCATCCCAAGAAAGGGGTCCTCCGTTTCGTCTTTCCTCACGGTTCACCCCCATGTTGCGGGGCTTTTTTTTCCTCAAGTGGAAAAAGAGCAGGATGGCCGAACCTTTCGGTCTTACAAGAGGCAGGGCGACGATGGAGAGGGTGTCGGTGCGTGCGTGTGCGTGTGAGTGTGTGAACTATGTATCCTCGTGTACTGCTCGCATGGCCGAGAGGTTCGACTTCGTTGCCAAGAATAGGGGGTGTTGTAACGGGCCGGTATACGTAGTGTTTGTTGGTCAATGAGCATGCCCTCGTCGAGATGATTCGGACCAGGCAAGTTAGACTCGTTTTGGCGATGTGAACGACACACAGGGCCAGGAGAGTCTGGACTTGTAAAGCAAGAAGTCAAGAACTCGGTTGCATTGCCGTAATGGATGGAATAGGTATGGGGAATAGCAGCCAGGGTAGGTTAGTGACCAGGGCCGGCCGCAATTGGAAAGCCTAAATTCATTGAGAAAACAAGACGAGACAACAAACCACTTTGGGCCAACGTGAGTGATTTCTAGTTCGGCTCCGTGGAGGGGAAAGGCTGTCGGCCGCTCGGCACTGGCCGCACAAGAGAGGGGTCCGTCACATGCATCAGCCTCGCGACGGTCTTCGGCACTCGCTTTCCGAGATGAGATGTTCTTCGTGCTGTGTATCTATCCGGCCGACTCCGTCTCGAGTCATCGTATGTGACAGTGCAGATGTCCAAATTCGAAGCTCCCAAGAGTAAAATAAAGTTCGTGACGTTCTTCCTTGCGCCAACAATGATAACACACCCCTCTATCGAGGAATATGTGCGAAGCAGAATTCTATGAGATGCTTGGCATAACATCGATCGCATTTATCAGTGCATCTCATACTGATCTACTTCGTATGGCAGACCTTTTTCGTTAGGTGTTTCCCTGATCCCCACCAGCGTCTTCCCCTGCTAGACTGGTCCGACACATTCACGGATATGGTCAACGACACGCGTCACGAGCTTTTGAAAAGCAGTTTTTATCACGGCAGTTAGTGTATCCCTGTGAATAATTTTGGCAAGAAGGTCGTCCAAAAGTTTGGCCGATGCTGACGACCAGCCTCCAATGCGAATTTCACTTGTAGTCGCTAGTACGCTATTCGGCACAGAAATCGTGGCGTAAAACAGGCAGCGATGGAGCTTTTATTAGAAGCTTGGAATTAGACCGGTGGTAGACAGAGACGAACAACCAGGGGGGGAGCGGCCGTGCTAAAAAGACCGACGATTACATCGTGGTTGCTGCCCAAAATCCCATGGATTTGGTACGAGTAGTTAGTTGCAGCTTTGATGTACATGTGCCCTGACGTAGGCGCCTTTATTTGGAATTTGCCATAGATGATAAACGCCATCCTGTCTCTTATCTCCGCAAAATATTCCCCTCAGGCAGCCAGCCATGTTCGAGAAAGCGCAAGGGGCTGCCAGCTTGGTTTATGACCACGCGTATTTTCAGCCAGGCGCTTCGGAGCGTGTCATGAGTCGTGACTCGTGACTCGTCATGTCGGCTCTTCGTGTTGTCCGAGAGATCCATAACGTTGCTGCCCTTTTTTGTCTACTGCCTACTTGCCGCTCACGATAGAGCAGCAGTGCGGTCAGCCAGAACAAGTTAATTGACGCGAGATGCTAACCGAGGGGTTGCTGATGTGTACTTCGTATGTACCCTCCATGTACTCCGTACATAATTGTAGAGTGTAATTGTATGATGTGGTGCAAGCATGGCCCCTGGTCCCGCGGGTTTTTGCGCTTGTCAACTCAGACGCGCTGTTTTGAATGGACCAGGAGAATGACTCCTCGAGTCCGGCGTGATGAGGGCAGGCATGACAGTGACACGCACTCAGTCTTTTTCGGTTGATGCTTGCGCTTAACCTTGAAGCTAAAAAATCACCGCGCACTCCCATGATTGACGATTTCTCATGCCTGCGATGGCACATGGGCCACAACTAGGTACTACAGGTAGGTAGGTAGGTACAGAGTACAGACTCCAGCGTATGATAGGGGTATGTACGGAGTAATCATTTTGGTCCTGTCCCTGGTCGACCATATCTGTTTCTGGCCTAATTCCCGCAGACTCCCATGCATTGCGTTAGGTACATGGGATCGCTCGTCTGCACATGCTCGACTCTCGCTGTGCAGGCGATTATCAAATCGAAGCGATTGCTAGGTAGTCGTGTCCTGACGGTGTTCGCGGTACCATCGACTACATCTTGTTGCTAGATCAGTATGGACGCTGCCAGCAAATTTCGTTCGAAGTCTCTGCCGCAAAGCATCCGGAGGACTAGTCGGTATAGTCGAAGATTCGAAGAGGATGCTTTCAACGATGATGTTACTTTTCAAGTTTTGTCACCGAGGCTTACCCCAGGACTCAGGAGAACCCCCCGGACCCGCAGCAGCTGTCGGGCACGTGACATGAAATATACAGAGGTACCTATGTACCTACGTACACACGGCCGTACAACCTGCGAAATATCCAACTTTCTGTCCAGACTCCAGGGAGAAAGGGCGGGTAGCCTCCATCAAGATGCATCCGTGGTCCGCGCGGCAAGTCTTGGCATGCGAATCCGTCTCTCCCGTCTTCCATTGATTGCTTGATGTATCTTGGATGAATATCAGATGTCAGCTCTTTGTGAAGCCAACCGGCTTCTGTTCGCCCTTCAGCCCTTTTGCGACGTTGTTGGAGCATGGCCGGCCAACCGGAACAGATCACAAGCTTGCGCAAGCTTGCAGGCATGTGATTCTGGCCAAGGATGCATATGATTATGGACGCATATCATTGGTTCCATGTACCCGGTACCGCACCACATTCGAAACATGCACGCTTCCATCTGCCGTCCAGTCCAAGGTTGCAGCATCAACGACTGCCTTCACATCCCAGCGCGTTATGAGCGTGATCTAAGATGCGTCCGCAACCGATTCCATGATCTATCCGTTTACAAAAGGAAAAAGAAATGTTCGAAACTCGAAATAAAAAACAAAGAAAGGAAAGCATGATTATGCATCCTACCAAATCACGACAATGTTCGAATAAAACATGCGAGTTTTTCATGCCATTTCTCCAGACTCCTTGCAACAAGGCCATCATGAAGCTGATGGGGCTTCCGGTGAAAGGCCCCCGCGGTGAAGGCGGGTGTGCGGCAGATACGCCGATGGACGCTCCCAGTCGGAGGCATCTGGAGGGACGTCGCAGTCCGGACGAGGCAATGCCCATGTCTACGGCGTGAAAAGGGCACTTCGAGGACGCGAATGATTTCAACGCCGGGCTGTATGCTTTCCCTTACACCACGCGTGACCACTGACGGACGGGAAACGCGGACTTGGCTGGTGATGATTGTATCAGAATCGGCCTGCTTTGGGCCGAGAATTCCATTGCCCACGGTGGGCTATACACGCAACCTCGCCTAGTCTTGACTCTTCCTACTTTCTGTTAAGGACCGAACTTTGATATTGCGAAGACAAATATGCATGATGTGTGGTCAAAAGATACGAGGGGTCTTTGCGAGAGCAAACACAAACTTTATGATTGGGACAAGGAAAAGCGTCAAGAGCTGAGCTGTCTGCTTGAATAGCAATCATGTCTACAACTTGCCATCGGCTTCTAACTACTGGTAAGTTGTTCCCGTCACAGCTTCATTCCTAACGCTTTGCATCACATGTATACACCTTGAAAGTTGACCACTCCAATATTGAACAAGCCTTTGGAGGTACAACCGGGCCAGACTGCTCCGCTGCTCCAAGCAGCAAGGAATCGGGCCGGACCGAGTCGCCGCTGATTCTAGTATTGGGTATCATCTCCAACTACCAACAAGCGTAAAGTCGAGCCACCATCTGCATGCAGCGCCGTTTCAATTCCAAACGGGGTCCCATAAGTGTTAGTGCCCCATGTGGCCTCCCCTGGTCAAACGACACAATGACACAATGAGCCCAGCCGGATAGGCTGGAACATCGTCCCGACCTCCGTCTTTCGAATCTCAACAGCCCGAGAAAACAAGGCCCCTCTTTCACCATCGGCGCAATCTCAAGACAGATTTTGATCATAGTATCTGCCTATTAGGCAAGCCCCCTGTTGAATATTCCTTTGGAAAAGACTTATAAGAGAACATTCAGAGTATAAGCCCCGCCAGGTCTCCATTTTTTAGTATTTCTCTTATAAATGTGCCAAAAAGGAAACATAATAAGCCCGAGGTGAAAGAGGGGCCTGATCTCAGAATGCCACCCCCCTCTTCCTTTCCGACGAAGTCAGTCGTCTCATGTTAGCATGTAATGCTTGACCGTGGCCTTGTGCCTCTCCAAGCCATCCCGTCGAGCGAATCGCCTTTTCTTCGGAGGGTTCGGGCATCCAGGTACGTCGCATCGCCACGGTTTGCGGTGTTTGTTGCAATGCTGCCTATAACATAGCACATTTGGTTAGCATCTATCCACACAACTCTTCCGTCCCCATTTTGGGACTCTGAAGCGATGCGTTCAACAGGCGGTGTGGCAATTGAGTCTTTACGCTGAGCAGAGAAGCACGGCGAATACAAGAGACGAAGAAGATGAAGAAAAAGAAAACACGCACGCAAATGAGGAATTTCTGTCAAAGACAACAAGGTTGCCGTCCTTGTCGACGCCGCCTTTGTCACATTTCACTCCCTTGGGACAATAGTAGACGCCCTTCCCGCGTTGTCGAAGCGCATTCATGTCTATGGACTGGAACTGCTCGTCCTCCTCATCGTCATCGTCATCGTCATCGGACGAAAAGTCGGATCCGGATACGTCTGCATGGATATTTAGGGGGTGACCCATTTGTATTTGGCCTTTTCCAGGCAGCAGCCTGTGAGATGCAAAATGTGGCAGGTGACCCTCGTTGGAAAAGCATGCTCCTTGCGCCATTGCTGGAAAGTTTGCTTCGCGGAATTGTGGCATCGCATCTGGCAGAACTTGCTGCCGGCTCAGCATGATGAGCTCCGGGCGCCATGCTTCTTGGACTTCTTGAGAAAATCTCAGACTTAGATTTCTGATGCGTCTGTTGTCAGGAGAGGCGTATTAGTGCGTGTCTTATCCCTTTCCACTTCAATGTTTCTTCCTCCCTCTCTCTGCCTTCTCTCTCTCCTCCTTCCCTGCTCTTCTTTTTCTCTCACTTCATTTCTTCTCTCTCCCTCTCTTTCTCTCACCTTCTCTTCCTCTTCCTCCACCCTCCTTCTCTCTGTCTGTCCACTTCTCTGACCTCCCTTTCTTCCCCCCTCTTCCCTGATACAAAGGGAACTTCCCCAGGGTTGACAGCACGATGGGCTGAAGCAATTGGGAGATGCACGAACCTGATTTTTTCCATATTGACATCGATCCTGGCCACCTCGGCGAGGTCAGACAGATGACTGACGGCTCTGGACCGTTCATGCGCTTGTTGAGATGATTCAGCAACTTGGGGAGCATGGACCAATTGCTCTGTTAATTGAGCCCATAAGAGAGCTGTTCGGGCGAAATACTCGCCCAGCTCGGCTACCAAATCCTCTGAGTCGGAACCCTGAAGAGGAATGTTCATCATCCCGACATTTCGCACGGCAACATCAAGCTGCTGTCTGACCAGCATATTCAGAATGTCGCTTGACGATGATAAACTCCTTAGTCCAGAGTCAAACACATGAGGCAGAGGCGGTAATGGCATGGTTCATATAAAGTGTAATGGCGATACCCAAGAGAAGCAAACCAAGGCAGAGAATGATTCAGCCTGCTGAACCAGCAAAAAAAAACCCCCAACAGATGATGTGTTTCTTGGTGTTCGCACTATCACTCACCAACCCAATCCAGCGCGCTCACATGCGGAAAACGATGTTACAACCCCCTGCACCTTAAGTCTCTAAGTGCAGTACTAAGACAGCTGCTCCGCGTTCAGCGTTTGTTGATATCCTCGATGACCGACTAGGATTGGCTGATATCGACACCCAAGTCTCCTCGGCCCTCCCAGCACGGCACGTTATATTTTAATGGCAGCAGGGCGGGGCCAATGAAGATTGAGTTTTAAGCGGCCCGGCAGCAGAGACCTAGTGGCTCGTAGGAGAAGCGTGATGACCGAGCTTACCAAAGGCTATAGAGCTGTAGTCACAGGTGAGATATTTTCGTTGCGGTGCTGCGGGGTTCTCGAGTGAAACGACGGGAAGGAATTCGAAGCTGCGGCCGGAGCGTGAGAAAAAGCAAATCATCAACGTGGCCAAAGTTCGATGTAGCAAAGCGATGCGTTCAGGTTGCAAAGACTATGATCACAAGGTGTATACAACACTTAACTTGCGGCACTAGAAGAAAGTGAAGAGAGTCGATGGTGATTAGACAAGAGAGAATATATGACGATGAAAAGAGAGAGAGAGGGAGAGAGAGAGAAGGATAAAGACAAGCAGGCCGACCGTACGGAAATGCAAAGCCGGCCTGCCTAACTGGGCCGAGGTGAGGGTGAAAACTGTAGGGGTTATCGCGTCCTAGTTTTCTTTCTACCTACATACGTACTACATACCTACTACATACCTACTACATACCTACTACATACTCTACTAAGACGAACCAGGGGTATGTATGAACAGACGACGAGCATGCAGTTTGATTTCTGTTCCTGTCACTACTCCGTATTTCTCACATGCATAACTCCCTGTTGGAAAGAAGATCACAGGTGAGGCAACCCAGCAAAGCAAGTTCTTTGCCGAACGCGAAAAAAAGAAGAACTATTCGCAAAAAACGACCCGGGAGGCGGGCCGCCAAATAGGCAATAGTGAGAAACGAAAGCAATTGAACAACCTGTCATTCTTGCAGTGTCCCTCAGAATGATGTTTTATTGCATGGTATAGCCCCGTTTCCTCTCTCTTTCTCCGCTGCGGCCCCATATCCTCTCGGCTTTTCTTTCACTTCGTTCTGCTCAGTGCTTACTCCCCGGTCATAGTTTATGTGGGCTCGGCCCATCTCGTGCGAGACAAGAAGGAAGCTTGGCTGGGCGAGGCAACAAGAAATGCTCATACTCCGTAAATCGTCCCAAAGATGATGGCTGCTGCTCGGTACACGACCTGCCGAATCGTGTCGAGCTTTGTGTGTTGCCGTTCAACTCCGGCAAAGGCTTCTTGGCAAATTCGTCCCCTTCCTTTGCTTGCTTGTGTGTTGCCCATTGAACTCGCCCAATCCCAGAAAGGGAATCAACAGAATTGGGAGCTTTGTGGGGCCTTTGGACAGGCGTTGATGTCCGACTCCCCGTCATGCCATGGCCCATGGCAAGTAATTGATTTTCCATGGTATTCCTACCAGCGGATACATACCCTACTGCGTAGCTCGAGGTCGTCAGAAGAGTCAAGATCGTAGCCAAGCCAAGCGCTGACTGGTTCCACGGTTGCTCTGAACTTGACTTTTTCTCTTGGGAAGAAGAAAACCAGGGGAAAAGAGACAACAAAGCTAGCAGTCCTGGTCCTGGGAAAGAAGTGGCAGCTGCAGCTCTGCGTCGTCATGTGGCTGTGCTTTCACAGCACGCCTAAAGGGGGAAAATCGATGGGGAATCCGCGGCAAACTGTGGGCATCTATGTACATATCCGGCTCGGGTTTCACCCATTCATCGGCTGGTCACTAGCGCCCGCGTTCACCTTTTTGCATCTTAAACCCCGTTGGGGAGATAGGCCGAGGCTCGAGCTATTCGTATAGCAACGAATGATACAGAGTGAACATAGACAATTACCTACTTCCTTGTGAGCATGCATTGGTAGCCTCGTGCCTACGGAGTACAACTCACACACAGTGCGACGTCGTATCGAGGGCTGCCAAGAGCGTCACACCCGAGCCCCATTGGCCGCGCCGGGGAACTTCCATTGGTTTATCCGGGGAAGCGCGCACAGTGGCCGTTTACATATATCCTTTTTGCTTTTTATTTGAGAATCGCTCTGTGCGGCTGGCGCGCGCGTTTTCCTTTCTTCTGGGGCGCTATTCCAAACAAGTGTCCGTCTCCCAGAAGGACAGACGAATGATGTGAAACTTTGGAAATTGGAGGACGGGATGGGGGGGAAGTGTTGGTAAGATTCATCATCGATGAGTGTTACAAAACTCAACTGACGTGTGGACACTCTGTAGTATAAATAGTATAAATACGTCTACGGAGTACATAAAGAAGGCGATGCTATAGGTAAGACGAGTTTGTCTCTTTCCCATTGCTGTCAGGGTGTTCATAGCAAGTGGTAAGTATCTTCAGAGCTCCCATTTTGCTGGGCATGTCAAACAGTCTGATCGCGAAACCAGAACAGACTGTCTGACCGCGGAATCGTGCAACGAAACACAGACTCAGCAGACGCAAGTTTAAGATGACACCCCCCCCCCCCCCCCGGAAAATAAAAATTATGTGTGGATGAGACGATGGTATTTCTGATCCTTGTACTCCGTATTCTCCAAGCATACCTACTACCTACCTCCACATTTGTTAACCTGCAAACACTTTACATAAGACGTGACCGTCCAGGAAGCCTACGATCTTACGATGACACTTGATGGCCAGCGAGGGGTAACGCTTATTAAAGACCTATGGCACAGGTTCACTTCGCGTACCTCGTGTAGTATGTGTAGTATCGGCCAATTTTCGATAAGGTATAAGCAAAATTTGAGCCGGATAAGATAGGGGTCACGGGTGGCATAAAGTCGTGCCAAATTCGCAACTATCGCCCTACTTGGTAACAAGCCCAAGTGTTGCCGATCCTTCATGAAAGCTCCTTATCTTGGAAACACATAACCAGCCCTCATTCGTTTCTCAGTATACAGGCGCAGAAGCCTATAGAACTAGAGGGAAATAACTTCCTTTGGCGCTACACTGGACGAAGGCCAAAATGTATATGGTAGGTATGTATATGCGCACTCCGTAATTTGAAAGAAGACTCGCATGAATTCTAAATTAAGAACTTTGCATGTACGGAGTAAGTCAACGTGATGCAAGGTGGTGCTGGGCTGGTGGCGACTGGCCAACTTGCAAGGGTTTTACTCGAGGACTACCAGGTACTCTGCGGCCCAGATTCCCAGAATGCCCGAAGAAGCACCATGCCTGATGGTAAACGAGGATTTTGTGAATTCGTACATCTGAGATTCACGAGTTTGTACCCCGTACTCCGTACAAGTATACATACCCTATGTTTCTTCGTTTTCAACGTCTCAAAAGTTCTCATCCTTCTTCCCCACTTTCTGGTAAGGTCGGCCGAACACGACCTGACCGGCGATATACGGAGATGCTGCTGCACTGCAAAGGATGAACTACATATGTGAGTCGTGACTGATGAATCCCAATTTCTCCGTTTGGTCGCTTCACTTCATGTGCATAAACTTCCACTACCTACCTCCGTCCTTTCAACCCACATGACGTACTCCGACGTCATCTTGCCGCAGCTCGAGATGGCACAAGTGCCAGGATGAAAGCACATCAGACATGTTTCTACTTACCACTGTCGCTGTCAAATTGGTCGCTTGGCATGCATTCCAATCCAGAATTCGTGGCAAGCCGTGCGCCGGGCGCCCTACCGTTCTCCTCTGTAGTCTGCAGTTCTTTGACGTCCGTCGGATTTGTTGGTAGATGTGGCATACCTCGCAGGTGACTCGGCCCCCCTCGTCGTTCACCTCGGCTCGGGAGGGAGAAAGGAAAAAGAAAGAAAGAAAGACAGACGCAAAAAGGGTTTCAGTGATCGCTGTCATGTGACAAGAGAATTGGTACCGACCGTGGCAAGTACACTTTGTTCCTCTGCTGGTAGTCATTGATAGCCAGGCGTGATGCGATGGCCGACTGGCATGCCAGACGAGTCCGACGTGAGCTATCGTCGAAATAAGAAGAAGGGAAAAGAATAAGACAAAGGCTGGCTTGCTCGCGCGGATAACTCGGGCTCGGACGATTTAATATAACGCGCGAGTATTCCCCATGTCCAAGATGGGCTTCATGAAAGAGTGGGGGAGGAGAAAAAGCTCGCGTGGCTTCGACGAGGATAATTTACGACGTGGCCTTATTGTATGTACATACATACTCCGTATTCCGTATACATATCCTGATTCTTACTGCGTACTCGGGAACGGTGGGTGGAATGCGGGCGGGAAGTGGATGGAATGAGGACGAAAAATGGGGATGAAATGGGATTGAATGGGGCAAGATCTGTTAACCGACGGCCGCAAGCCCGCAACACATGGGGAAGGACGGGATGGGATGGGCCGCCTCCCGCCCTGCCACGCCGTCTCAATGCCTGGTATGGTGACGTGCCGAGGTACATATGTATGTATGCATGTATGTATGCTCATACATTACAATATGTATGCATGTAACACATGTATCTATGAGTCTATAGGGGTGGTCACCTTTTTTTTTGTCAAACTGCCACCGACAATCGTCTGGCCAGTTGGCAGTCACGACTCACCACTGACCAGTGCCACGTCCTCGAAAGACTCCAAGGCGACACAGTTATTAGGTACCGTGTCTCGAGCGCCCGCCATTCCACCATGAAATCGCGTACATGCATACATACGGAGTAGGTACACAGATTCACGCAGGCTCCGAGCACCGGGAGCTAGGCTGCATGTGGGATCTGCGAACCCGGGGGTTGGGGTTCGCCATGCAGCCGGGTTGCGTAGGTACTGTGGTACCCGGCCTTAGGGCCTCGTCTGGTAATGACGATCCCACCATCCCTTTGTTTCGCGTCTGGCCAGCGCCTAGCACTTGTCACTGTCAGTACACTGGCGACTTCTTGAATTTTCTCTTATTTACCGTCACCATGCCAAGACTTGCTGTCTGTCTCTGTCCGAAGGGCGTGTGGCGTTCGATGTGTTCTGGCCGGCGTGTCTGGGTCGACGTGGACTATCCGAGCAGGCGCCTTGGCCTTTTCCATCCGCAGGCAGTTGGACCAGATTCTCTTCTTCAACGCCAGGCTCCACGTTCGCCTTCTCCTATTTTTAATTGTCCATGTCTTCTTTACCTCCTCTTCTCGATTTACCACTTAACGACAACGTGTGTGTATTGCCCGTCTTCTTGCATGAGGAAAGAGACGATAAGCACCCCCCATCACACTACTTGATCAGACCACTTCACTAGGCCACTTCGTCGGACAAACAGGCACACAGAACTAAGCCGGCAAGCAAACCGGGTTGTTGCCTCCATCCAAGGGCCTTTCTATGCAAGCGCTGTATCTACGCTGCTCGATCTCATTCCCGGCTATCTGGTTGGCGTTCGGATCTACTGAGATATCCTATTCTCGCGTCACGCGCACACGCGAACAATTCTTGGCCCCGCGCTGTGAGACTGTCAGTTAGTACATATCTCCAAGTCTAGTCTTGTTTCTGTCACCTCTTCACGATTAAGAGCCGTCGACTCCCCACCATTCTACTTCGTGAACCAGTCCATTCAACGATGGAAGTGCACCTGCTATCCGCTCCATCTTGGCCAATTTGGTTATCATCGCGCTCGTTGATAGGCGAAAGGCAAACAGGAACGAGGCACGATGTGGCTGGTTTGGTGGAAGGAGTGCCTGTTGCTTCCCCCTGCGCCCCTTCCTTTCTTCTTTGACTCAACAACTCCACTGCACCTTTCTATCCTTTCTTCATTCACTTTGAGGACAAGATGCAGCTGCCGGCGACCACCACGTTCGTAACTGCGTTCTCCGTTTCATTTCTCGGCTGACTTTGCGACTCAAGGATTCAGGGATTCAAGGACTCAAGGACCAAGGACCTCTCTGGCTGCCGCTCAACTATCTTCCTGACGGAACCGTCTGACCACTGCGGCGCTTGCCGATGCCGGACCTACTTAACGAATAAAACCGTGGAAACTGCATGCGGGGTCACTGAATGTTGTCTTAGCCCCGACACACCCGTGGCATAAACTGGAGATATCATCAGTTCAATCCCTACCTAGCTGGAGAACCGCCTCAGGAGAAACCCGTTAGCGCGCCTCAGAAACCCAGAACTGGCAGGGACAAGCTACGACTACGCTGTGTGTATCTGCTGATACTGGCTACCTCTTCTCCAATGGTCAGCCCAGTGGAACAGCTTAACTTGGAAGACGAACGCCGTCCTGCAAAACGCGCCAAGCTTTCTTCGCCTCTCGATGCGTATCACCTATCAACGCCATGTCAGCCGCGGGCACTGCCGCACGCCCACACCCAATTGCAATCTCGACTTGACTGGAAACACGCCCAGCCCTTTGAATCGCGACGAGACCAGCAGCCGGAAGAGCCTATTTTTGGCTTATCGACTCATAATATGCCCATCGCAGCTGCGCATCCTGCCAACGAGCCGACCAACAACCTGTTCTGGACTGGTGCTGCGGCCGAGTTTGATACGAATTGGCCATGGCCCACGTCTGTGCAAGGGGCCCCTCCATCAGCAACGCAGTTCATCGCTCCCCAAGAAGGTATCGAGACGGACACACTTCTATCCACATTCACGCTACCCCCGCCGCATATCCTCGCAAGTGTTGGCGAGTTAGGAGTTCCACCATCGTCCATACATGCAGGTGAGAAGAAATCCTAGCCCTTAGTCCACTGTTTTCTGCGGGTGTCTCATTCCATAACTGCTTGTCGCGTTGCCTAAAGACGGTCACAAACTTGCCTTGACCCAATCAAACGCTTGACGGCCAAGCGGCCCGATAAAAGTCATCCGACCGATGCCATTGCCATCCCAGCTTAGGGGCAAATCAAGTTGGCAGTCTTTGCATAATGTCTTGTCGGCCTTGTTGTTGGTATTGAAATCCGTCCTGGTCCAAACCTGAACGAATTTGAAAAACACCCAGCTGGTACATAGAGCACCATGGCCACGAATTACCCTTGTTTTCGTATCTTTGAGCATCCATTGCTACGCCACGAATTTTTCGAAATGAAAGACAACCACTGCTTCTTGTGTGGAGTCGGCGAGATTTACGCTCTACTTCCCAGAATCTAACATGCTATTACAGTGCCATCTACCGGAGTAAATCATGACATTCCTTTTTACCAACTCGACACGGCGAACTTAGATCATCTCCTTCCTGTGGAAGGGCCAGCACCTACCAAGAAGATTCCCGCGGGCATAACGACCTCAGCAAACCCGACATTGGGCTTCAATGGCCAGCACAGCAACCTTGACGGTCCATATTCCAACAATCACCTCATCGAAAGTCCCTTCCGCGATTGTATAGGCACCTTTGGCTTGAACAGGTCGCAGTCGTTTCATCGCCCGGTCGATGGCAAGGTCAACGGATATATCAAATTTTCGTGGCCAAAAGAGCATGACAAATCAAGGACTTCATCTGTAAGCACATCACAAATATCGCCATCTTCCAGGATCACGGAACTAGATGATACGTCCGAAGCCCAAGACAGCGTCGCTTCATCAGAGCGTACTGCTGTCATCAGCTCACGTGAGACGTCGACGCCTGTCAAAGACACCATGCCTGATTTCAGCATCGACTTCTCCACCTACGTCAGCCAGACGGCCGATTTTAGCTACAATGCGTCTGCAATAGCCGGGTCAACGCTTCCATCCGTTTACCACAGTTCTCCTTCAGAAGTCGCAACTCTGGGAGCACCTAGACTGATTCCTTCGCAATACGGCTACGAAGCCAAGATGGACAAGACAGATAGGCGATTCTGGATGTTTTGTGAGTGACTCGACACACAGCTTGGTACTATTCTCGCCATACTATTTTCCAGACCTGCTGACATATATGCGATCAGATATTCGCAATTGGTGCCCTGGTCGCAGTGTCCTGGAGGATACCAATCTATGGTTGAAGGACTTTGCTCAAATGCACAAAAGCGTGGGGGTCCGTTCAGCTATTCAAAGCCTCGCAGGAATATACATATATGACTATCAACCCCTTGATTCAATCCGAGAACGGGTCAATCAACGGTTTGCGGATGCCGAGAAGCGATTCACTCAATTACTGAATGACCCAGCAACGTATTGCAGTGAATCCCTAGCTAACGAATTGATCACCATTGGTGTAATTCTGTCGATGCAAGATGTAAGTCGCCTGTGTATTACTAAAGCCAAAGGGAATCAAGGAACTTTGGCCCATCTCCCAGCTTAGTTTTGTACTGACGTGTTGGCTAGATTGTTTTGACCGAAAGACGGTTGAAAAAGCCGTTTGTTCCGCGCTGGCTCCAAGGATTTCGGCGCGGAGAAGAGCTCTTGGAAGCGACTGACCATGGCTTGCGCTTTTGGCGGACGTCAAACGTCCAAACCTCGGCCTTGCGAATCTCCCAGTCTGTAATTGTAGGACGTGCGGTCATCTTGGCTCAGCCTATGTCACCTCTGCCTTCACCCGAGGAGTTCAACGTGGAGAGAGAGGTCTCGAGATTTGGGTGGCTACTCTATGGCACTGAAAGAGACATGTATCAGATCCATGGCGGCTGTGGCTTCTCGAAAAAGCTGCTTCATATTTTTAGCCAAGTTACCTATTGCGCAGCTCGCTTACGTCAAGATGCAGAAAGTTCAGTGGTCCCCATGACGGCTGACTACATTCAGCAAGAGCTTCTCGGCATGCGACAATGGAGTCCTGAGTCACAAGACTGGGAAGCTGTCAAGGCTTCACACGCTATTATAGAGTGGGTGCGTCAGCAGCCGCCAGGGTATAAGATTGATGACAATCCCATCATGACAGATGTCACGGCTGAAGCTTGGCGGATTGCTGCGATGCTTTATTTGCTATGTCGGGTGTTTCGGTATGTCCAACATGTTATTACTAACTGGCTGCATGAATTGCGGCTCCTCGACCCAAAGATCGTGCTCGATCAGGCTGACCGACCTTAATCTTTGCCAGGCTCCCACGAAATCACCCTAAAATCGTCTCCAACTTGGACGACCTCGTACAATGCATTGCAATTATGCCGACCTCGGGGATGCAATTCACTGCACAGGCACCCCTTTTCCCCGTGTTTTTGCTCGGAATTCTGGCTACTCTGCCCGAGCATCGAGCCATGTCTCAGAGGTGGTTCGACGAAGTCTTGCAAACCCCAGTCAGAAGTGTAAGCAGTGCAAATCTTCACCAATATTCTTGGCGTAATACTTGACTGACGACCGTTTCCATTCACAGAGCGTTCCGCCACTTTATGCAACGTTGAAACGCATCTGGGAATGGATTGACATCGACTTTCCACTATCACTGCAGTCGAGTTTTGAGGTCGCTCAGCCCATCCACCTCCGCACTGCATGGTGGGAAGAATTGGTGCATAGAGTACTGGAACAGGAAAATGAATTCTTGTGTTTGACATGAAGGGTCATTATCAATGCTCTCAGCCTTTCAAGAAAGACCGGACACGGCACTGTCTCCGTCTTCTCTGAGATCGCGGGCATCCTTGAGCTTGATGAGATATTGGCCTGAATGCTACTTGGTCAGTTTTCATTCGCGAATAGGACAGATGGGCGGAAACGGATCGCTGGGGAGTCGGAACCATTGGGGCTTACGGAACTCAGAGCCATCGGCTTTCCAGACGTCCATGACGCTCAGGCCAGCCTTGGAGCACATGATCTGGACGTTGTTCTCGGTGTACTTGTGCGAATCAAACCAGTCAACTTCTTCGCCAGTCTGGATTATTCGATTTAGTAAAGGGCACTCAATGTCCCTCTTGGCTCGGAAGTACACGCGATGCCGAGTAGTGGGAGTATGCTCCAACTGGCAACAAAATTGCCAGTTTGCCTCGACAAAGATGTCGTGACCGAGGCATCTGTTTATGTTGTCGAATCCATTGAGAAAGAATTTCCTATATAGATCTCCTCTAACATGATATGCCGTCTCAATCTTGTCTCCAAATTCCTCGGCCATGTGGGCGTCCATACCGGCAATCATGAGGTCTCCTGGACGCATGACGGCCTTCCACGCCCTCAAATGATTCACGGCAAGCACCCAGTCATCATTGCAGAGAACAGAGCCCAACGACAAAAACAACCGGGGACCCTCAATGTGCCTGGCTACGAAGTCTTGCCCATCCTCAAAGGTGCCCCAGAGTCCAGCGCACGACACATAGGATGCAGGGGCCGGATGCAGCTTGGCTAGGCGTTCCATGTTGTGCGCCAAAGAGGCAGCGGATATGTCAAGAGCCAGGTAAGTGGCTGGAACCTTGGCTCTTTCGAAGGCGTCCAGAAGAAAACTGGCTTTCCTCGTATCCCTTGTGCCCCAATCTCGTCAGCCTATGCAAGCATGGTTGACCCTCTGCATGCCATACGGTTGCCGTTGGATCGCTGTCTGATGCGTCAAAAACAAAAGAAATTGATGAGCTTACCCTGCGCCAATATCTATTATAGTCACACCGGGTGCAACAAGGCGTGTGATGGTCTCGCCATATTTTTTCAACAGCGATATCTCGTCATGCGTCTGGTAGAACTCGGGAGCGGATATTATGTCGTTCCATATGGGCAGACCACTGTCATCATACAACAGCTCGTCGGGGAGACTTGGTTTGTTGTTTTTGTCGTACGGCTCCTGCAACGCGCTCAAAAGACGTTCGGTGACGTCGCTAGACATGTCCGCGCCTCCGATATTGACGACATGTCCGTTTGCTAGCTTTCTGTTGAACAGGGGAGCCATTATAATGCGCCAAGTCTCAAGATGTCAATTAGTCGTGCGATCTACAGTGAGACAGCAGACCAAGGGTTTCGAAAAAGTTCCGAAAGAGTGGCTATGCAAAACGTGTAAATACCCCGAGGCAACAAACTTTTATGACCAGGTCGCTGTCAAAATCCGAAGCCAATATCAGCGAGACGCCACAGATCTTGGACTTTATGTGAAGCTGGAGGTCGAAACAGGACGAGGACTGTCTTATATGCGCAGAGCAGTGATGCCGAAAGAAGTGTCCGCGACGAAGCAACCAGAGTTTATACACGCACACATGTGAAACTAGACATGCCGCGAACGAAAAAAATGTCAGCGATTGACCTGTTCGCGAGGTCATAGGCCAATATGATTATGGAAAGGCGCTTCGGGAAAGCATCAAGACTAGCAGGTTTGAAATTGCCGGCCAGTAGATGAATTGGAACTCAGTTACCTTCTCATGAACCCTCCCTCAAAAAGCCGAAACAAATGGACAAAGGCCGACAGAAGAGATGATGTCAAAAGTTGGATTACGTGATTTGTGCGCGGGTTCGTGAGCGTAATGTTGAGTGTCTCCTTATCTTAACGATGCATTCAACCAAAGTGTCAGAGGTGAGATGTCTTGGGTGTTTAATGAACAGAGAGTAGCAAAGTAGCGCAACGTATCAAAGTAGATCTGGGCTTGGAGGCAACAGCAAAACGAAAGGCAAAGTCCAGAGTCAGAGTATGCTACGTATTTGTGTGCGCCCGTTTCCGTACGAGACCAGCCTTTGCCTTTACGGTGATGCGTGGGGTTACAGTTGCGGATGCGGATGCGGAAGCAGAGGAGCACTAGTAGAGCAGAAGTCAGAACTTAGAACAGTGCTCGACGCCCACGGGCCCTCTCTACAATCGAGGAGGACCAACAAAACGGCAGACGCATCCAGACATGGAGTATCAGGTGAGGAGTCGACAATGATGGAATCGGGCCTTGTTTGGGATGGGCATTGCGGGACGCAACGGCCCGTCGGCAGATGAAGATTCTGGACATGTGGACAGGAACCAGGTTGACGGCGTCATGGCGATGTTGCGAGTGGAGATTGTTAGCGGAGCCAACCAAGGCTTTTCGCGTGCGCCGTTGGCAACTCATTTCCTGTCCCGGCCGAAGCAGCGTGGCGCACCTTGACCATTCCATCTTGCGAGAAGTCTGGGCGACGGCATACGGAGTAGAGATGCGTTGACATTGGACAATGGCATGGGCGCAACTTGGCAAGCCGCCGTTGCAATTGGGGCCTGCCGGCTGGTTCGGCACCGGAAGCAGGTGCTGCTGAGGGCCTGAGGGCTGAGGCATAACGGGATTTGCCATTGCGTGGGGAGGTTGACTCATAATACGAAGGGTAGGTAGCCAAAAGAAATGCCTACCTTACCGCTCGCTACTTTGGAGAAAAACAATATGCATCCATCCGTCCGTCCAGCCGTTCCTGACCCGGATTGTACGGAGTATATACCTTGCATACCTACAGCGCACATACGGAGTACAGACATTATGAATACATACATACATACAAACATACATACAAACATACATGCAAACATACATACAAACATACATACAAACATACATACAAACATACATACAAACATACATACAAACATACATACATACCAGTATGTTACTTAATCACAAGTTACAAGTTACAGTACCACTACCAACCATCTCGACTTCGAGACTCGAGTTCCCGATTGCAGATCTGGGCCCACTCGCCAAGCGCCACACGCGCGGGATCCATATCCAAGACGAGTCCCAAACAAGAAATGATGTGAGTCGTTCAACAATGCAGGTGGAAAAGAAAGAAAACCAAGGCCATCGCGTGTGCTGTGCATGTGCTACTTACTTACTTACATACCTACAGGCTACAGTACACTACATGTTAGCAGACATACTCCGTAGAGCCATTCTAGAACACATTATAGCCGATACAATGGTACAGAGACCTCACGGCTTGCCATGTTGCTCAACTGAGTCGCGCCCGTCGGCGTCACATGGCGCATACCTACCTAGGTACCGGCCGGCACGGCACACGGGTGACGGCAGACGCTGGACATCAGCACAAGGACCCGTCGTGCTGGCTCCAGGCTACCTAATGTACCACCGCATGTGCATACGAAGATGGATATAATCTACAGAGTACGGAGTACGTGGTGCCGAGTTGTGATGGCGCACGTAGGTATCATGTATGTATGTAGGTAGTAGGTAGGTAGGTAGTCAGTGCAGAGTGTCTGTGTTAGGTACCTACCCAGGCATATACATGTACATACATCCCATCCAGTCCAGTGCTTCATCTGCAAATGAAAGGGCAAAAAAATGTGAGAAAGACAGATGCCGATGGCACTGGCACTGGCACTGAGGATGGAAGGGTACATACCGTATTAACTCAGTAACATAAATTCGTCCGAGCCCGTGGGTCTGATGACCCTTGCTCGAACAGATTTTCAGCGATACCATTGGCTCCTACATATAGGGGGGCGGGCTCAACCCGCTGCCCGCATCTTTAAATTGGAATGTGTGTGGAGAAGCCAATGGTATCGCTAAAATCTTGTCGAGCAAGGGTTATCAGACCCACGGGCTTGGACGAATTTACTGAGTTAATAATACGGTACATACCTTCCTTGTCTTGCTTCTTCCAGCACACGTGCAGTGCAACGCACACCAACTCCGCGGAAACCCCCATCTCGTTCCCCCCCATCCCATCTTTCAAGTTTCGGCTGCAACCCATGCGGAGTACATGTAACATGCATGTGTACCTCACATACGGAGTATATACATGATATCTATGTATGTACCTACCTACATACTGGCAATTGCTGGACCTTGGGGCAGCATTGCATGCAGATCCTCGAGGGATTGTCTGCCGAGAATGCGACTCAGGAAAGATTTCTTTTGGATTCCATGGTCAGAACGTGGGAGAGGGGCCGGGGGGGTCTTGATTCTTGTTCTTAGATGATGGTGGATGAGGACGAGATTAAGGCTTGAGGGTCTTGGGGATCCAGGATGGAGCTTTCCGAAGAGGCGTTGGTGTCTGAGACATACATCATATGTGTTGCATCATAGGTACATACACTCATACATACGAATTACCCCGTACGGACTACAGAGTACATACGTACATACAGCATATCCGTGGTATGTACGTAACCTCTTTTGCATGCAGCTGGCAGCATCATGGACTTCTACTCCGCAAGTTCTCTGTGGTTATTATGCGTATATACATACAAGACACATTATCTTCACAGAACCTGCCTGCCTGACTCTTCTTCTCGGGTCATTTCCCAAATGTTTCTGCTCTGCTCTTTCTCTTCGTTGCTCTTTTCTTTGCGATATACAATGTCCGTTCTGGTTCCACGGCGAGCTACTAGGTACCCAGTAAGTCTACCGAGTACCTAACCGGACCCTGTAGGCTGTAACACGATCTACGGGCAGCGGGATGCGTGTCACACTACATACTTGCCGAATGTTACCCTTAAGATTTTCGCTCAGGTACAAACCCGGAGTGACTCCGGTTCTTTGCTTGTAGGTAGGTAGATGTGTGCCGCGTGCGTGTATGTAACAGCATGTACGGAGATAAGTCGGGAGTCTCACTCCGTACAGACCATTTACACTGTGTAAACTACGAATGATGACATAGAGAAGGGAAGGGGGGAAACCGGATTATAGCACGAGCCACTATCAGGTGTAGTCCTCCCTCTGCTGAGTCTGCTCTATTCGATAGCTGTAATTTCATGGGTAGATCTTACTTGTGCCTTTCACCTTCCTTCATCGTGCCTTGGGGTATTCCTTCTACCCCTAGCGAGCGTGTGATTCATGATCGTGACGTGCGATAACCTCGTACAATTACCTGGAATAAGAACATCGCAAACGGCTTGTTGCCTGCCAAAGTGTTGCAGATACGTGTAATAGAGGAACAAGACATTTTGAAAATACTACATAACAGGGAATGCCAAGTGCAAGAATCCCGGGCTTCCCGGCATGTGCTCTCTTACTTCACCTTGTCATTGGCTGTCCCCTTCTTCATATCATGTATCATGCTTAAATTCTACACGCAAACGGACACAGTCGTCTCGAATGCATGTCTCTATCCAAAATTACAAAAAATCGGGACCAAAAAAAGCATGTCTAGAGCAAGAAACCCCTTCTAGAATGAAACAGAAACTTCTACGCTGTGGGACCCTCTATCCACCCTAAGTTTATGACTGCCACACATTCGGAAACAAGTATTCGATGTTCCGCATGGCCGCTGCATCTCGACCTTCAGGCTTAGTCATGAACTTCAAGCCTCCCTGGGCGTAACCCTCCCATTGCTTGGCCGCAACCAGGTCGCTGTGTTCATTCTCGCTCAGTTGCTCCACGACAGCCGCGACTAGACGCTTGGCATTGTTGACGTTGGCCTTCATATACTTCATCACCAGCTCGACGTTGACATCCTCAAACGAGTGCCAGCAGTCGTAGTCGGTGGCCATGGCAATCACCTGGTACGAGAGCTCGGCTTCGCGAGCGAGTTTGGCTTCCGGCAGCGTGGACATGTTAATGACGGAGCCGCCCCATGATCGGTACATGTGAGATTCGGCACGAGTTGAGAATTGGGGTCCCTCTGTTTCGTAGTTGTCAGATTGAATTTGTCTTGTCTTGTTTTGTCTGGTCTGGTCTGGTCTGCAAATTGCCAATCAGGCAGGCAGGCGCAGCACGCGGGATTATCTTTTGAGAAACAACGTACCCATGACAACAACAGTTCCCTTGTCGTGTAATACCACACCGTCACCCTCCATGCTCTTGGCACACCGCTTCACTACAGCGGCTAGTCCTGCGTCAAAGGGATCCGCGAATCCCACATGGCCGACAACGCCGCTCTCGAAAAAGGTGAACGGACGGATGCCCTTGGTCCGGTCAATGACCTGGTCGGGGACGACAAAGTCCATGGGCTTGATCTCCTCCTGGAGAGAGCCCACGGCTGAGAAGGCAATGACGCATCGCACGCCAATGTGTCGGAGAGCAGCAATGTTGGCTCGGTTGGGGACCTCGTGTGGCGCGAACTGGTGGTGAAGACCGTGACGGGCCAGGAAGGCGATGTTGACGCCTTTGTGAGAGAGGATGCGAATGGGCGAAGCGGGATAACCCCAAGGCGTATTAGGATTGAGCTCCGCGATGGGCTCGTAACCCTCAAGCTGGCCGAGACCGGTGCCGCCTATGACGGCGATGCGGACAGGTTCTGAAGAGGAGACAGCGTGAGAATCGCCTGCTGCTTCCAACATCACCCGCAGAGAGGTAGAGGGCAGTGGAACATACGGTCGAAGGTGATGGGTAGCGAGGACATTTTTGCGACAGCTTGGCAATTTTTCAATAGAGGTGACGCGTACTCCGTAGTCTGCATTGCGTCTGTTGTGTGATGTGACGGGAATCGTGCAGCACCCAGCATCCAGCTATAGTAGGTACTTTTATCAGCCAATCAAGCGAGTGGATGGTATGACTTGGAGGCAGCGGGCGGTCAGTCCCTACTTTTCGTTTCTCGATTCTGCCGTAGCGCGGCCCCACCGACTTCAAAACCAACCTTCTACGTATACCGGTATACCTACGTACCTATATTGTTCAACACCAACGTCATTGCCTTCATCGTTTTTATTGTTTGGGTATTGCCACTGGTGCACGCGAAGCAGCTTACGAGCAACATATGAGTAGGCATCCCGAGCGCACGATGACGCTTCCAGAAGAGGTTGTGCCGCCAACCCTCAATAGCGCCAGCACTGGAGATGACTGCAAGAACTCGGGCGAATCGATCGAGGAGCGATGCTTCTCCGCGGCTCTCATCTGCCTCGAGGGCCATTTCACCCGTTCGCCCCCCATGGGCCCCTTGACTGCGGCTCGGGTGAGCTCCATGGTTTCCAAGACGTTGGAGAAGACACACACTTTGAGGACATGTCGGTGCGCTTAAATCCCCCTAGCCTCCTCGTTCACGGCCCTCTTTCATCATCGCAAGGGAGCGCTTGTGCTAATTGACCCTTTGCAATACAGGGAGGCTTTGTCTCGCAATGTAGCCATCTGGATATGGCTTACTAGAATTTTCGCCGCGGCCATCCCTAGCCTTACCACCCGAGCCGTGGGTCCGCTGTCGAGCTTGAACGATCCCGACAAAGGTGTCACGCCCCAGGAGAGCACAGCTTTGATTGTCATGAACCATGCCAGCATGAAGGAAGATCTTGGCACCTTGATCAAGTTGATGCACATAGCCAGAAATTTGTTGGTCAATGCTGAACCCGAAGTTCCCCAGGACATATGTGCAGCTGTGCACTTTGACCAAATGGTGTATCAGACCATCATCCTTTGCGTCAATGTCACAAGCAAAGGCTATGATGGGGAAATATTGGATGAGACGCAAAGGCTCAAGCTGGCCGACGTCACCGAACTATGTGAGTGCGATACATTCTCATTTTCTCTTCATGGGTCCAAGCCATATTCTTCCCAAAAGCTGCATCTTCCTTGGTCTTTGTTTAACAGTTTGACGCATAGACAAAAAGTTACTCGTCACTTCTCTACAGCAAGCGCATAACTGGACGGCCAAACATGATCGCAACAAGATGTCTTTTTGGTACGATGTGTTGTTCGACGAGGACGAAGGCGCCTTTGGCGGACAGGAAGATGGATTAGGCGACGGCTCCGGTTTCAGGCCAGATGTCGCCAAATGTCAAGTTCAGCACTGGCTGGAGCGGAACTCGAGGATGTGTGACACGGCGAGAAAGCTACTCAAAGACTACGCCGATAATCATTCCGATAAACCACCTGGCAAGCTGGCGCCTATTGGGCCACTTGCTTGGAACTGGTTGTACGAGGATACCGTCGGTGACCCATGTGACGCAGGAGATAGCCATGAGAAAATGAATCCGGTGTGGAAACCTGACGAACCAGACAAGTTTGAGCAGGACAAGGCCTACGGACGGGTGTCTCGAGAGATTGATAC
This sequence comes from Claviceps spartinae, assembly GCA_018360215.1. Lineage (NCBI taxonomy): Eukaryota > Fungi > Ascomycota > Sordariomycetes > Hypocreales > Clavicipitaceae > Claviceps > Claviceps spartinae. The sequence continues at coordinate 3,366 of SRPX01000232.1, read as the reverse complement.
GTGGTGGCTACGAGCGCGGGACCCCAACTTCGAAGAATGGACTGTGCACACTCCCTCGGTCGAGTTTGCACAATCTCGAGCCGAGCACTGCAAAACCAACCTGGTTCACCGATATTCTCATTCCTACCATGGTGATCATTCGCCGCCACCGGAGGTCGTTGATGACGATTTGTCAGAACAGGGCCATTGCCATCACTGTCCTGAGTGTTATGGATGTCATCACCATCATGAAGAAGAAGGTGAGTATGAAGACGACAAAGAACACGACCATGGCCACGCCTGTGGACACCATCATGATCTTGAGGAGCATGGTCAGGAGAACGGTCATGAACACGAATACGAACAAGGCACCCAACAACATTACGCACAAGACCAAGGACAGGACCAAGGACAGGACCGAGGACAGGACCAAGGACAGGATCAAGAACAAGGCCACGCACAAGATTACGTACAAGACCATCAACAAGATTTCGAAGAAGATTACGAACAAGATCGCGATCACGAACAAGAACAAGACCCTGACCCTGACCTTGAGCACGACACCGAGTGCCAGCACCACCACGATGAGGACCATGCTCATCATCACGATCATGTACACGATTATGGCCACGAGTACGATGACATGGATGATGAGGACGAGGACGACGACTATGGCGAGGGGCCCCTGACAGGACTTCTCACAGAGGTCCCCAACATTCTTGATCCGAAGCAGATTGAGGCATTGCACATGATTGTCAAGTCTTGCATCTTGGATAATGCCGGTTCTGGTCTTACCCGTGCTGGAGAGAACCTGCAAAAGACACGATGCAGAATGTTGCTAGCATTGGACTGCGGAAAGAGCCTGTTACGAGAGCTTCTCGTCTTCATCGCCGTCTGGGACAAGGACGAACAGACTCTCATCTTCCAAGTCACGACGCAAATAGCTGAGGCGCTTCATCACAGTGCGTTGATCCCATATGCATGGAACTCACTTCGTATCCCCAAGGATATAATATCTCCGGCGCAAACTGTTCTCTTGCGACTTGTCAGCCACATGTTCAGAGCGAGACTCAACAACGCCAGCCACGTTGCTGCCAATAATGCCACTCAAGGCAGTCACAACAGTCTAGATCCCAATACCAATAGCTCTTCCGCCGCTTCTGGCGGAAGCAGCAGCAGCAATGGCGCCACCGGACCTGGACCTCACGAAAAGGATCAGTCCAGAGACATCAAGCTCGTCCAGTTTCTCTTCAGCTACTTCCGCTCACGCGTTGTGCCCGAATGTGCCGCGCTGATGCATCTACAAGCGCAGATCCGCGACGGGAAATGCGATCCGTCCGAGTTCCCTGTAGACAGCTGGGACATGGAACGTGCCAAAGATGGACTCGCCCAATACCTGGATTTCCTCATCACGGTGGCCGAAATGGTGGATACACGCTCAAAGCTTATCGAATGGGAGGCTGTCTACGATCTCATCACTATTCTGGGCGGCGTGGAGGCAGGTGTTGCCAAGAAACCACTGGTCGAACTGCCCAAGCGCTCGCCCAAGGCGGAATCAAATCCTCCCAGCACCAACTCAGGCACCGCCAGTACCCCTACTCGTCCAATGGTCGAGCGGCCCTACGCCGCGGAGCCCTCGTCTCCTCCGCCTTCTCTCCCACCGCCCATGCAAGAATGCGCACACAAGTTCCCATGGCCCGGTATCAAGGCCCAAATTTTTACCATTCTCGCCATGCTTCTCCAACCCCCTGTCGGAAAAAGCAGCCCTGGCAATCCCATTGTGCAATCTCAAATGGTCAAATTCAACGGCATCGTGCCCCTCCTCAACAGCTGTGCCTACGACGATCACAATCCATTTGCGAAAGAGCGCGTCACTATATGTCTCAAGTGGCTGCTGGACGGATGCGAAGCAGCCAATAACTTCTTCCGAGAACTCGTCAGCATGTCGCCTCAGCGGGGATTGAGACCTCCCCCAGGCGGAGTCGTCGTGTCGACGTTACGAGTAGACGGCATCGCCGGCGACATCAGGGTCCAAGTGAGGAGCGGGACGGGCCGAGGAAGAGTAGTCGGCGAGGCGGAGGACGAAGAAGATGATTTTCTCAAGAAGGCAGCGGATATGAGGCTGGGGGATGGGATTGTGGTTACTGGAAGGAGCCTTGAGGAAGACTTTTTGGCCTAGTTTCGTACTCATATTTGCTTTATACAGCGCATTGGGTTCCTCTTGGTTTTTGGCATGTTCGACAGATGTATTATAAATTATATGCATATATGGGGCGTCATGGTAATTAGTTGGAACTTGGCGTTTGGAAGGTCAAATGCGCAACAGCATAGCAGAATGGGGGAACAGATACAAAAGCACTTCTTCCAGAAGAGTAGGCTTCTATGATTATGCCTACAACACAAGTTTCACTTAAACGTGACCACAGAGTTACGGTATGGATCGGTCCTTAATTCCTTGGGTAACAAAGTCATAAAGTCAGTTGCTGAACACTACAGCGCATCATGGACACAAATGGAGGGCCATGCAGCGGATACTGCTATCAAAAGAAAATGCGCGAATTCGATTATCCTGGTAGATAGTCTCATAAATTTCTCAGGAGACTTCCGGAAGATCCAGCCCTATTTGTTGCGACTGAACTGGCGATTCTTCGGCGAAAACTGTCTGAAAGGTGTCATTAGTGAAGTAGGGCCGCGATCATACTCCATCTTCAAACCACCGTGCCTCTATCAATTCATCGATATCTTCCTTCCAAGCATAGCCGAATTTGCGCATTTTCGTTTGATAGCGGTACTCCGCTGCATTGCTCTCCATTTGCGTCCATAATAGGCGCGAAGAGTCCGCTATGGAATTGAGGAGCGATCCATACAGGTTAGGTAGTTAATTCTGCGGTCACGTTGAAGTGAAGTTAGTGTGTAGCAAACAATTCGCTCTGTAAGTTTCTTCTCGGACGCCCAGGTATTGGTTTTTGATCGAGACTTCCCAAGGTTGTCTAGCGTCGAAAAATCTTGCCAACCGTGCTTGGTGAGCATTTCGCTTCGACAGCGATGTCGCGGTATGACTTTCCCGACTGTACCTCTTGCACAAGAAGAGCTCTGACTGCCTCGATTTTAGGGTCTGATCTGTTGTGGCATTTTTGCGTAGTTGAGGAGACAGAATTCCATTATTTTTGGACATCTTGAGCTGATGTTGTGAAAGTAAGAAAAAGAAGGGTGCATCGAGAGATGGTGTTGGTGGATTGCCGGTTGGCGGAGCAGCGTGCAAATCGATTTACCTATTGAGCAATTTGGGGGGCATAATCTATAATAAGGTTGGAACAATTGCGGAGCCCCTAACCTAAAACGCTCTTTTCCCTGAAAACTGGGGCCTTTCGTTTTTCCTGTTCTGAG
>SRPX01000231.1:0-39966 GCA_018360215.1 Claviceps spartinae | reverse complement strand
TAGTAGTCCAGGGAGGACTGCTGTCTTTTGAGTCTTTACCGTCGATCGTCGTCTTTGTGTGCAGTTGAGGTCTTGTGAGGACCTTTGCTGCTGCCTGTTGCATCCACCGTCCTCTCCTCTATTTTCTACTATGTATGTACATATTAGGTACCTAGGTACCTAGTACAGCTCTGAGCTTACACATCTCCTGTAACGTTGATCAGCATTTCACAGAATCGTGTTTGTTTCCTTGCCAAGCTTTACAGACGCAATGCGGAATCCTTCATATTATTTTCATCAATAAACAAGACTCTCGGGCTCCCATCAAAGAATCCCTCTCTGCTACTGTATCTGGTTTTCATCGTCCCTGTTCGACGTCATCGGCCCAGACTCACTCATCTGAAGCCCACCCATCCACCCATGCATTCATTCATGTTAATGCCCAGCAGATAGAAGAATTAAAATCACGCGAGAGTGCCCAGAATGTAGAAAAAAAAGAACGATATGCGAACTTGCACTAGCGGTGCCAAGACGATGGCATACCTAGGTAGCAACCACATACAACACATGCCTAGAAACAAAACCATCGAAAACTTTTGATAGCAAAATACCGACCCTCCCAGATTTCAAACGCCGTGAAAAGGATCCGCCCGTCAAAGCAAAGATGGCGAAAAGAATTAAAAGAAAATGATGTCGTAGCTCGGACATCACATCGTCAGTCATCCCCTCCCTCTCAGCAAGCAAATATACGTGAATGCAAATAGAGCCCAGTCCCTTTCGAGAAAGTGCTACGCCCATTTAGAAAAATCAATCGACTCAATCAGCGGATTCGCAATACTGGGATGCCCCGTCTCCGTCTCATTCGTCGACGTCGATGTAGAAAGCACACTCGACCGCACCGACGTCTGCTCACTCGTGCTCGTGAAAAACGTCGCCACACTCGACCGTCGAAGGCTACTAAGACTGTCTCTCACGCTGCTGCCAGGACGCGAGGATTCAGGCGAGTAGACTTGCTGAGACGACGACGAGACAGGTAGCGGAGACGGCGCCGTACTGGCCATAGGTTTGGGTCCATATCTTTCCCGGAGACGCTTAATCTCTCGCAGTCGGCCGGTCCAGGAACTAATATGCTCTCCGCCTTCACGAGCATTCCATACGTGGCAGAAGACGGATGCGTTGAGTGCGACGGCGCGAATGAAGCCCGGCAACGCGTTTAGGGAAATCATCTTGGTTTCTGATGCGGGCGAGATTTCTGGGAAGCCGGGCTTGCTCAAGACCTGCACACGATAGAAGGGCTGGCCGCGTAAGCCACCGAAACTGGTCGTTGTGCGGGTAGCGATGAAGGAGGCGCGCGAGGCGGGCGTGATGACAATGTTGACGTAGTTGAATTGACTCGGGAAAGTGTCAAACCTGAATGGCTTGCCGGAATCGTTGAAGATGATATTGACAAAGTCGTTACCAATGTGCCGTTTCTTGAGAGTGCATTGCGGATCACGTTCCAGGTTGGTCGGCATTTGGGTCGTCACATGGAAGACAATTTCCGTCACTCTGTCTCGCCAGCAAAAGGTATACTGCCCATCCGTGTCGTATTCCCTGTCCAGTCCTTGTGTGTTGAATGTTGCGCCTTTCAGCTTCGTCAGCATGCCCAAATTGTTCAAGAACTCGGTGTAGTCGCTACTTCCGCAGACGTTGGCTAGGATTTCCGCTTCATCAGTCTGCTCCTCGCCAATGTAAATCACGCCGACCTTGTGCCCATCCACGCTTGAGCTCCTGTCAAAAACTCTGATGGCGCGATCAATGGCTTCCTCGTCCGGGAGCGGAATCGGCCGGGTTGACTCGAAGCTTTGTGGCACTGGTGACATGAGTTGGAGAAGGACATGGCTCGGAAGGACAGCGTTAGTGCTCGCCTGACCTTCTCTACTCACATCAACGTGATTCTCGACCTGATGGGGTGGGGGCGGCGTGAACGTCTCGCGAATCGTGTATGCTGATGTTCCAGATGGCTGTCTCTTGATAATCTGTGCCCATCCGGATGATGTGGCTTGCTTTACTGTGACAATACTATTGCCAACCAGCCACTGCTTCCTGATGATTTCTCCAAAGCGTTCTTCAGTGAAGAATGAGTCCTCAGCAGACTCATCCACATCGGCATACGTAACCCTCTGCATGAAATCAATAGACGTCAATGCTTGTTCATCAGCTGTCTGTGGAACGTTGTCAGAGTCGGAAAAGAGCTTCTTCGCAATCCATCCAACATGCGCAGCCCTATCCGCGAGCTTGAGCGCGAGAAACCAGAATAGAATGACATGATATGCCAGCGCGTGGACATACTGCGGGGATTCATCAGATGGCGCAGCCGTGTGTGAAGCATCTGTCCAGCCGGCACCTGGTGTCCCCGGAGTGGATGGCTCGCTGTTATGGCTGTTGCGGTTGGATCGTCTCTTATCTCTGGCATATTCCAGGTATCGGAAACAGATGGCGAATACGATTCTGTACTCGTCTTCCCGAAAGTTGACGTAGACATGGTGCAGGCGACTCAAGCACGCCAGAAATTCAAGAATGTGCACAGATACATGAGGCTGCGTGATACTGGCTGCCATTTGGTTGAGCATTTGTATCAGCGACTTGCTCGTGGAAAGTGGAAGCTCATGGCAACAAATCGACAGAGCGTGGATACAATACTTGGCCGTCCGTTCCCAGGTACCGATTCCGAGAATGAAAGTCTTGACAATCTCGTCCTCATCCCCTTTGCCAAAGTGTTCATGGTAGCTCAATATCATTGTCAAGCTATGGAACAAGCAGATGGCCACGTCCGCTCGTCGGAGACCAGCGTGAAACGGAGGTTCTAGGAAACTGTTGGTTCGTATCTGCTCGCATACAGTGTGTCGCAGTGTTTGAATTTGCGGTATGGCAGCACTGAATATTGCGTGATTGCTGAGCTGGGCTGGCAAATGGACCAAAATGAAGCTGTATACCTCCCAGTCGCTGTCTCGAAGGATTTCCAGCACAGCATCGAGCCAGATGCTGACATCAAGCACGGACGCCTTGTGTACTTCGCCGCTGTGAAGGATCTCATCCTCGTCGTCATTTTCATCCTCATTCTTGTCATCATCGTCGTTGTCATGAGAGGCCTCAAGTGTCCAGCTATGTGAAAGTAGCACAGGACTGATGGAGGTCGGAATATCGTCAGGTAAACTGTTGGCATCAGGATATCTCCACAGCTGGTATTGTCTCCCAAGACGGCCTCTCGGGCCGCTGGGTGATCGAAGTGGCATCGTTCGGTCCTGTGTTTGGGTCTGTCCCAGAGATACGCCGCGAGAAGTCCGAGGATGGGCGCTATACTCACTGCGTGACAGTCGAAAAGTATGTGCAGCGTCTCCAGCCTGCTTCTTAGCATATGATGCGTCAGTGCGGCACATAGCAGTCGCCAGATATGTGTTGTCCAGGTCATCTGTCACGAAAACTCTGTGGGCCCAATCGGCACGTAGTCGAAAAAGAAGTTTCATTGCAGTCAGTCTAGCATCAAGTTCGCCCTGATTTTGCTTAGCAATGTCGACCAGGACATTGAACAGCTTCACGCTTTTCCGACTGTGAAAGTTCATGGTACGCAAAAACATTCTGACATAAGCCGTAGCCACCACATTGGAAGGCGACTGTGACTGTGTCAGACGCGGAATTGGCGTTTCCATGTTAGTCGGAGAGACGGCGATCGAAAGGGCCGGTGATGAAAAAGGAGACTTGAATCGGTCACCAAGAACAATAGACTTCAGTGCTCCGACGACAAAGTCAAAGAGTTCCATATCACACGACACGACGACGGAGACCATCAGCGACATGACGGCGTCAAGCACCAAGACGTCACCTTCCTCAACGATATTTTGCAAGATGCTCTTGGCCAGTTTCGGAATGAAGTTTTGCTCCGCACCATCGCCCACGAGATCGACGATCTGGTACGCGTCCATGGTAGCTCGCAAAGCCCTGAGTCTCGTATCCGAACTTCTACTTCGGTTACTGAAGAATGCTTCGAGGACCAAGTCTAGGTTCTCTTCCCACCTCAAATCGGACGGAGAACAGCACCGAAATTCCTGGAAATAGTCTAGAACCGTTCTGGCAGTCTCATCCGGTAGCAACGGATGCACCATGATGAAGAAATCAATAATGGTCTGCCGAGGAACAAAATCTCCAGACTTGTCCTTGATTACAGCGTCGAGACGCTGAATGAGCTGTACGAGCTCACGATGCACGTTAGCCGCCTGTGATTCGTCATGAGAAGACTGTTGGCTGTCAGATGTGTCACTGATCTGTCGGTAGCAGTCAACAGCCACATCCAGAGCTGTCGACCAGTCCTCGTCAATCATCAGGCGATGAATACGGCCCTCTCCATCGTCGAATAGCGAGTTGATTAGTTGCAGAATAGACACATATACTCGCAATGACTTGGTGTTTCTCAAGGTATTTGACAAGCCATCGACTAGCAAGGCATATGGGACAGCGGGATAGCCCTTTTCCGCGGGTTTCGACATGAGCTTCTGGAGCACGGCCAAGCTGCCACGAATCTCCCTACTCGAGTCTTGGTCATTGACGCCAGCCTGCAGATTCCGCAGCACATCAAGCATGATACGAACGGCGGCCTGTCCGTTATGAGACGTGCATAAGGTGGCTATTGTCCTCCACGAGTTCTTCTGCAGCCCTTGGACCATACTGTAAATGGAGCTGAGCACTTGAATGCAATCCTTCAGCTTACTTTGCGGAATAAATCCGAAAGTAACGATAGCGTCCAGCGCATTGATGCATGAGCGCAAATCATCTTCTTGGCTTGTATTCATGCAAATAGTCAGGACTGTGTCAATAAGATCAGTTACAGCCGGTTCATCAGCTGTATTAAAACTGAACTTGATGACATCCGAAAGGAACGAGAACAGTTGGGCGAAATATTTGTCCTCTACTGCAGCTGCAGTATTCCCTCTTGTTGAACCACTTGCACTACGAACAGAGCTCGTGTTTCTCCTCGCGACTCTCGCCGCATTGTACGCATCGTCAAGCCAGGTTGTGAGGAGGGGTAATAAGTCGTAGTCAAAGCCAGCGAGCACGCGACCGTGATTCGTCAGGCGCACAAGAGCCGCAAGCTGCAGGTGAAGGTCCTCGGGGTTGGCAGAAGCAGACAACGTTTGAAAGTACTCTTTCCGTTCCAAATCGGTTGATGATGAATGTTTTGCGCACTCGGTCAAGAGATCCCATCCCGCCGCCCTGGTTGACGGAGAATTGGATGGATTAATGAGATCCTTGGCGGCACACCATATTTCCAATATCGGGTCAAGAGGATACTCCGTGATGGCGTTTTTGAGCGCCTTGACTCCAGAGATACGTTCGCTCGGAGTTCCATACTTGAGAAGCTCAAGCGCATTCTTGTGATTGGCCGACAGCTCTTGAGACTTCGTAGGCATGGGACTGATGAATTCGGCTCGTGGCAAGGCCGTCGACGCTGTCGACGAGGGCAGCGGACCCCTGATGGACTTCGAGCTTGTCAAATTCCGAAACACAGTTGCCAATCCGCTGGGGCGGCTCGATTCCGAGAGAGGGGAATCATCTTCTGGTCGCCTAGACATGTGCTCGTCTGCCACTGAGGTAGCAGTTCGATGACGGGAGAGCTTGGACAAGTTGGAGTGATGTTCATGAGGAGCTCGGAATCGACCATGCTCTTCAGCCGGGGTTGTCAGTCACCCGAGATCTGGCTTGGTCTGGGTATTAGTAGTGACCTCTGGGAGCAAGCTTGAAATCGATGGGCAGCGGCCCGGACTCGGCGAAGTAGCCGAGTGGGGACTCAAACTTGCCAGGTGATCAGTCCAAGTGATTTATCTAGTCGCTTTATCTGCATCAGATAGCATCAAGAAAAGAGGCAGCGTGAGATGACAAGACAAACCCCGCCGGCCGCATCTAGCGTCGGATGATAAGAACTGGAAAAGTAAAATTCAAAGTGCCGACCAGAGGCTGAGGATCGCTAGGTAGAGTACTGGGTTTGACTTGCAAAGCAGATAACTGAATGCGATCTGAGCTCGACTGCAGCGACTTGATCACGGGTGAGATGTTCGATTGGGCGTCAGGTCAGGGAGGAAACAAGATTAGGTCGCAGCCTCGATGACTCTGAAAGAGAGCTAATGATGCAACGCGGAGTTGCGAATGCTTCAAGCGAGGCATGCACTTGTAACTATGTACAGATACTTGTATACAGTGGTAGCGCATGTGACTAGCCTTGTACTGATACGAGTGGGCAAACAAAGTCGGCGAGCGAGCCAACGGCGCCGAGCTCTTACGGAGTAGGTACTCCGTACCTGGTACAGAGAGGCACTCCGTTAGGTACGTACATACCGTGAATCGTGATTGGCTTCTCCGCACGTGGAACACTAAAGAACCTCTCGAACCGCTGGTCGCTTGTCCAACCATTCACCAGTCCAGACAAAACAAACGCCAAAAAGCTCTCCACCTCTTGCAACAAGCAACAAAACCACTCGCTGAACGAGCCTTGTCGGTCCCTAACATCCATACCACGCTGCAGCTCTCCCAGACGAGCGAGATTTCGCAATGGCGGCAGACATTGGTCATCTTTCGCAGCTGCTGGATGCCACCCTTGACCCGTCACAGCATCGCAAAGGTACGTCGGTCCAACGGACGCCGATGGCTGTATTTCCAAAACGCTGCTCCGGCCCTAAACGCTAACATACATAAACGTCCTGTAGCCGAGAATGCTCTAAAGGAAGAGGCTACAAAGCCGAGATACTCTCTGACGCTTTTGACCATCGTCAGCTCCGACAGTCTACCGGCGAACACGAGGCTTGCGGCGGCCCTTGCCTTCAAAAACTTCATTCGTGTCAACTATGTGGTTCGTTTTGGGACTCGGAATCCCCCGTTTGTACTGACTGGTCCGATTTGATGCTAAGTGAAGCTACGCCGCTATATAGGACGAAGAGGGAAACTACAAGATTTCACAAGATGAAGTCCAAATCATCAAGGAGCAACTCATCGGCCTGATGATTTCTAGTCCGCCCAGTATCCAGAAACAGTTGGGAGAAGCCATCAGCGTGATTGCAGACTCTGACTTTTGGAGACGATGGGAAACACTTACACAGGTAAACTTGCCGAGTGATTTCGCCATACGAAGAACAACTGGCTAACTTGACCGCCTCCAGCAACTCGTGAGCCGATTTTCTTCGACCGACCCCAGGACCAACGTTGGTGTTCTCGAAGTCGCGCACTCAATTTTCAACCGATGGCGTCCTTTGAACCAATCAAACGAGTTGTACATCGAGATCAATCACGTCGTCAACACGTTTGGCCAACCTTTTCTTCAACTGTTTGCTGTGAGTTAAGACCAGGAACTCCAAGAGACGCGACGGAGTGCATAGAGATGGAGGTGCTGAATGCTGACGATTCGCGCAGACCACGGACAGCAAAATCGCCGAGTATGCCAACGACAAGGACGCCCTCAAGGGATGGTTTGAGACGCTGGATCTGCAAATCAAAATCTTGCACGACATGTCATCCCATGATCTCCCTCCCATTTTCGAAGAGAATCTTGGCAGCATCTCGGAGTTTCTCCACAAATACCTTACTTACTCCAACCCGATCTTGGCGACCGACGACGACGACGAGGCTAGCATCGTAGATACTACCAAGGCTGATATCTGTGAGCTGCTAAACCTATATACCATTAAATACGACGAAGACTTTTCGAAATACGTGCAGCCTTTCATCACCAGCGCATGGAATCTCTTGACGGCGGTGGGCACACAAACCAAGTACGACAATTTGGTGAGCAAGTGCTTGCACTTTTTGACCGCCGTCGCATCCACCTCGGACCACGCCAATATATTCAATGACGAGAATGTGCTGTCACAGATTGTCGAGAAGGTCATTCTACCAAATGTCGCCTTGCGTGAGTCCGACATCGAGATGTTCGAGGATGAGCCTATCGAATACATTCGACGAGATTTGGAAGGGTCAGATGGCGATTCGAGACGACGATCATCCACAGATTTCTTGCGCAAGTTGCAGGAACGGTTCGAGACACCAGTGACGAAGTCAGTCTCGAAATACATTCAACATTATCTTGTACAAGGCAAGACAGACTGGAAAGCCAAGGATACAGCTGTCTACCTATTTCTGTCCATAGCAGCAAAGGGAGCGGTCACGCAGGTACAAGGCGTCAAGACGGTCAACCCGCTAGTCGATGTGGTGGAGTTTTTCGAACAGCACGTTGCCCAGGACTTGATGGGCTCTGACGGCGTTGCACCCATCTCCAAGGTGAACGCTATCAAGTACCTGTATACCTTCCGCAGTCAGCTTTCAAAAGATCAATGGACTATTGCAATCAAGCCGCTGATCCAGAACCTGAATTCGCCAACCTACGTCGTTTACACATATGCAGCCATTGCGGTGGAGCGAGTCCTGTTCTTAGCCGACGACACTGGCACCCCAATGTTTCCACGCGCGGACATTGAGCCTTTCGCAAAGGACTTGCTGGATCATCTGTTCAAGCTGATTGAGAGAGAGTCGAATGCCGCCAAGCTTCAAGAGAACGAGTTCTTGATGCGGTGTGTCATGCGAATTCTCATTGTCATCAAGGACGGTGCCTCCAATCTGCTGGACAGTGCCTTGACCCATCTCATTCTCATCACCAATGTGATGAAACACAACCCAAGCAATCCCCGCTTTTACTACTACCATTTCGAGGCTGTGGGTGCTCTCGTTCGCTACTGTGCACGAAACAACGCCGCGATCTTCAGCCAAAAGCTCTGGGAACCTTTCAAGCTCGTTGTTGTAGAGGACGTTACTGAATTCGTGCCATACGTTTTCCAAATATTCGCTCAAATAATCGAGTCAAGCCCCGTGGATTCTGTCTCTGAGAACGAACTATCTCTTCTGGGACCTTTGCTCGCTGCGCCGCTATGGGAGACCCGCGGCAATGTCCCGGCATGCGTGCGACTTTTGTCAGCTGTCATTCCCAAGACATCAAAGCACATTCAAGACAACAATCAACTGGAGGCTGTTCTTGGCATCTTCCAGAAGCTGCTTGCTTCCAAGAAGTCCGAGGCACAGGCGTTTGACATTCTTGATGCAGTCATCAACTCCTTTGCACCGTAAGTGGATTCTCATATTCGGCCTTTATGCTGTGCAAGCACTCCTAGCCAGCATTCGAGGTAAGACTAGCCACTGACGATTTTTTTTATAGGGCGGCTTTGGAAAAGTATTTTGGTACCATCATCCAGCTTCTATACACAAAACTCCAGGGTTCCCCGGCAGATTCATTCAAGATCCGCTTCGCCCGCTTCTTCCATCTCGTCAGTGCCAGACTCGAAATTGGATACGGCGCCGACTTCTTCATCGCGAAATCCGACCAGCTCGACGCCCGTGCCTTTGCCCAGGTATACCCACCCTTTGTGCTTGCCGAGACAGAAAAGCTTGCCAAACCCGTGGACCGCAAGATTGCCGTCGTCTCCCTCACCAAGACGCTCTGCGACTCGCAGGTGTTCAGTGGGAAATTCATGAAGGGCTGGGCCAACAGCTGTCGCATCTTGCTGTCGCTACTAGCTAACCCGCCCGTTGTTGCGGCCGGTGCGGGTGATGAGATTATCACGGAAGCCTCGGTGGATGATATCGGGTTCGGTATGACGTATACTGCTCTCAATACGTGCAAGCCCCTCGCCCGGGATGACTTTTCGGAGATTCAGAACGTGGCGCAGTGGGTCAAGGAGTACATGGTGGCTGCGAATCAACGGCATAACGGCGCGATTGCGGGCTTTATTTCGCAGAGGTTGCCGCAGGAGCAGCAGGATGCTATTATGAAGTATCTTCAATGAGATGGCTGCATTTCTCTTTTTCTGTCGAATTTCACAAAGCTGGAAGCGTTGGGGAGCGCGCTTTAAGGGAGCAATTTGCATTGGCAAGAAGCGGTGGGCTCATATAGCCATGGCGTATTTCTTATGAGCTGCCGGGCTGTATCAATCAGTTGTTGCTGTAGTGGATGCCGGGAGTTGAGGGCTTTGGGCTTGAGGGGGATCGGCATGTTTAAGTGCTGTGAGGATGGATATATGATGATCTAAAAACGATGTCATCATGTGAGTGAGAACTAGGGATGAGACAGTGAAAACTCTAGGTAGCACGGAGTAAGGAATTGTCATGTACATAGGCCCTAGGGTACATGTTCAGAGAGAGTGTGGTAGGGGCAAAAAACAATGAAAACGATTCATGACAAGGACAAACATGATGATCCAGTGTGGAGGATGGGGACGTAGTTGGTGCCTTATTAGTCAAGACTGGTCGGAATCGGTCTTCTTGAACACTGCGTATTTGCTTGCTCACTTATGTATCCTTCCTCCTCCTTTATTTGCCCAAAACAGCACGTAGAAGGTACGAAGACCAGCTTTCATGCACTAATTCCCCCCTGCAGGGAGCATAGACTCGTACAGTCATCTGACGATTCACATGTACATTACATCTTGCGAAAAGTAGTCTTTTGGCCCGATCATGAAAGATCATTACGTTAAATTATTATTAAATGAATAATCGTCACGAGACAGCCATTCGTTTATGGAGTCATTGGCCGCCGGGGTATTGTCAACGCAGCAGTGCCGATACTTCCATGCCGCACGCGATTCGTATGGGCCACAAGATAGGCTATCATCAGTGATGTTCAATGCTCTTGTGCAAGCAAGGGCAGTGAATTTCCGCCCCCGTTGCACTTCTCTTTTAATCGTCCCTGGCCGAACACTTTCCAGTGGTTGCCGCCAGCTGTAGCGCTTTTTCCTTCGTGGGGCTCGTAGTTCGTGGTTGCTGTATCGCACAGCGGTACACAATTATTCCCGTGTCTGCGTTCCATTGAATGAGCAGCAAGACGCTGGCATGCTGTCGGGTGCACTATATGTCATTGCGTTAACAAGGCGGGCAATCTCCCTCCGACGCACGTTTGTAGAGGCATAGCTCCTTAGTCGGCAGCGCAAAGGGCTTCCGGATCTACAACGTTTCTCTGTGTCGTTTGCTCCGCGGGTCGTCACAGTTGAGATGAGAACGGTACCGTAACATGCTCCGTGTTTACGTTCGATTCTTATGAGCAAGAAGACATCTTATCGAGTACGTCCTAGGCCGTGATGTGAATATCGCGGACAGGCTTCCTCGATGCACGTCCGACTTGTCCCTTGCCTGAGCCTACGTCAGGCGGTTTCGATCCACAACGTTTGTCCGTGTCAGTTTGTCCGTGCCGGGTGGCGCCGTGTGTCGTGGCGGCCGAAATGAAAACGGCAAGCAACTGCTCCATGCCGCGCTCGATTAGTACGAGCAGTAAACCAGGCCATTTTTTGACGTTCGGGGCTATGTTTCAAGCAAGCCCCTATCAGTCAAATCACCCCGTAGACGAACCCACTCCAATGGTTTTCCGCCGTCCATCGCGTTCCTCCTTGACGTCTACATCTATCCGCCGTTCATGAGGTCTCTTCTTGACTTCTGGCTCTATCCGTCGTCCAGGACCTGAACCTAGCTGCGTCATACTCGGCCTCGGCGTCGACGAGCTAAAGTCTGCATCGATGCACTCTTGACTGCTTGCTTGGCTGCTTGCTGCGCTAGTATGGGACTGCACAGGCAGTAAGCTGGCACTCGATAGTTCCTTGGTTAGCTCGGGGAGGCTTGACAGTTTATCACTCGAGTTGGAATGGCGATTTTCTGCGACGAAATCCATGCTTGGGGTAGAGAGGTGATTCGCACTCGTCATCGCGGTCGGTCTGGGATGGGAAGTACTCTGCGCCCGCGGGGGATGCGGCCTGCTCTTGGTTTTGGCGTGGGCGGTGTGCGGACGCGAAGAGGGTGCCGAGTCGTAATGCGGAGCCATGCCGTCGTAGGATCTCACATGAGTTCGCGACACCGATGAGCGGTGGGAATTCAAGTTTGAGTATCGGTCTGGTTCATGCCGGTCTCCGCTAGTGATGAAAGCTAGAGCACGCTGCGCAGAAGGCGACATGAGAGTAGCCATGTTGTCATTCTGCATCAGATCTGGTGAGGGTTCATATTCATCTGAGTCAGATTCGCTCTCTTTCTCGCCGCGTGTGCCATTGTCGTCGTCAAATGAAGTTGTTACTGCCAAGTTGCGATCTTGCTTATGTGACTTTTGTTTCTGATGATAGTTTTGTTCGTCTTTTTGCTCTTGTCGTTGTCGTTGTCGTCGTCTCTGTTCTTTGTTGTCTGACTCGCGCATCAAGGCGTCGAAGCGGGCAATGGAACTCAGTTTCTCTTGACCAGGAATAGGTGAGCCAGCTCCAGGAATTTGGCCCAGTTGAAAAGCACGATCCAAAATCGTCTCCCCTGGCGCAGGAGGTGAAGAAACATCTACGATGGGCGAGAGTGGTTGACTTTGAGAAGAGCCTACGCTATCCCTGCTCTTGATTGGCGAACTAATGGAGGATGACCAGCCTTTTGCGGAGGTCCATCCCTCGACGATCTGCCCTTGATTTTCCCCCTGGAGGCCCGGAATCAGAATATCACCGGGCATAATGGTGGTATAGTGTTGTTCCGGAATCGCATACGGCGTCCTATGAGTCGAATGATTATTGCTGGACGGCGAAGAGAGGTCACTGCGTCTTGATCGCAAACTCGGCGACTCGGAGCACAAGGTCGAACAAGGATCCAAAGGCGCGGCCGAGTAGGTGGCGGTGGTAGATGAGTGCATGTGGTGAGGGCCACGGTTGCTGCTGCCTGGTCGTGACACGTGGTCTTGTCTCTCGTAATTTGGGGTCTGGAAAAAAGTCGGAGAGACGGGCGATGTAGGGCTTCCGACTGCATTGCTCACAGAGCTCTTCTTTGCCGTGATAAATCGAGCCCACTCATGGAGGCTAGGATGATGGTCATCGGGCGGGGTTCGAAACCACAATGTCTTGACGCCCGAATCTTTGCTTGACATGAAGCCTGCGGCTCGGCTGGATCTGCGCTTTCGTTGATTGTCGCAAATCGTCACCACAAGAGTTGGAAGCACAGGTCCTTGCTTGCGATTGGAGACCTGCTGAACTTGACAATCAGACACATCGGATAGCAGCCATCGCTGTATTGGCTCCCAATCCTCCTACCAGTAACGCTCATTGTTAGTCGCAAGTAGAAAGAAAATGAAAGCGAGCTCACGAGCTCAGTGGCTCGGCTGATAGGCTGTCGTCCGTCATGTTACCTTGGTTTTGTAGACGGAAAGATAGACCTCGTCGGTGTCATTTCTGTTGACTGATTTCGAGATGACGCTATTGACAAGGCTGGAAGTAGTCTGAGAGAGCGCCTGGCTCCCATGCCGATCTCTGCGCGTGTTCTGGCGGCATCCCACGGCGACGTATCTCGTCTACGTAGGGACAATTGAAGTTAGCTCTCCATGTCGTGGCGGGTGGCGACTGAATAGCGGCGTTCCCTCGGCAAGCAAGGCAAGACAGCCTCATATGAGCCAGCTCGAGGGCATATATGCGCACCTTCCATGATTGTCTTCCTAGGATCTGACTCCGGTCGGGAGGAACTTGGAGGTAGCCATGCAAGCTGTCCATGGCCAGCGGACTGGGAGAGGGGGAGCAATTGCTGGCAGTAGGATTCGAGGCGATGCGACTGGTGGAGGGCGAATCGCTAGGGAACGAAGGGCATTATGAGCGCAAAGGGACGGAAAGGGACAGGAATTAAAGCGTTCCAGTCCGTCGTCAGGAAGTCCTTGATGCGTAGGGGAGGTAGCAAAGGACAATTAGCTGGGACGCGGTTGGCGCGATCGAAGGCCAGAGAGCTTGATGAAGGAAGAGACAAGACCGAGACTTGCGACGCAAAGAGCGCGGAACCGTGAGAAGCGCCAGGGTAAACGGACAGGAAGAGCGGCACAGAACAACGGTCTAATTACAATAGCGATGCAGAACAAACGCGCGAAAGAGCGCCCAGAAAGTTCAGGAACCGCGACCAGGAACTGTACCCAGGAACACTGACGAGGAACCCGCGACATCAGGAGAAGGTCAAGAATGGGTCGGCCTCGACGGTGTTGACCCAAAATCCACTTAGACAATTGGACGATGCCGGATTGGGCGTCGAGGCAGCAAACAGAGGAAGGCGTGGGTCGCGGCCCTTGACAAGGAAGGACCTGCCGTCTACCGAACCTGAACGGCCTGACTCCTGAGCAGGTACATATGTACCTATGTGCATCTTGTCTCGTGAGCCTTGCCAGCTGGTCACTCGGTCTTCCACTGCGTCGCTCATTCGTTCGTTTACTCCTTCATTTATTCGTTCACTCATTCCTTCATTTGGTCTGGTCCAACGAGCTTGGAAGACAAGATCGCGCACACGACAAGGCTGGGAATATGTATGTAGGTAATCTGGGATGAGCCTGGAGGTATTTCGCGGCCGGACCCGCCGCCTGTCGCTTGTCGGCGTGATCCATTGGACTGGCCGGGGTTGACGAGTTGAGACGAAGTTAACACGGAGGGGCTGCACCTTGCTTTTTCCGCGGCTTGGGGCTCATCCCGATGGCCAGTCAAAACTCGACGACAACGACGGCAACACGACAATGACAGGGGCCGTTGCTCATCAACGTTGACTGTTGGCCAGAACAGGAGAAGCAGACGTTGGTGTGAAATTAGACTGCACGCATGCGCCTTAGTTGGCCATGATCTACGCCGTACGGCATCAATCACTGAGAACGTCCGAGGCCAAATTGTTGGTCAATCTGCTCTGTACGCAGACATGCATAGCTTCATACCTACCTGCCTATGTTTCTATGCTTACATACATACATACATACATACATGTAGCTCTCACGCGCGGGAGAACGTGACAGACGGCCGGGATCCCGAACACGGGTTAGCTCACGGCGTGGAGGCACAGTGGGCGAATAGCGGAGCGTTCCAAACCGCTGGTTCCCAGGCGATACATGATACATATGACATGACGTTGGACCATTGACGAACTAGAACGATCAGAAGCGTCCACGACCACAAAGCACACGTTGTGACGTTGCACAGCGCATGCAGTGCTGGGCGAGTCATTATCAGATGTCTCTATCAGATTCTACACGCAGTGGATATCCGAAGGTGGCTGACAGGATCTTGTCGGTAATAACGGACTTTCGGCGAGTGCACAAGGCACAAGATACAAGGCATGACTTGGCTAAATATGGCACACGCCACATCGGGCAATGAGCGGAAAGGAAAGACGATCAGGCGCATTTCCAGATCGCGCGTTCAATTTCCGGGGTGCGTCGACGGTCGTCACTGGTGGCCTGGTGGCTTGGGCGACGATGGACTCGGTGCCATTGGACCGCTTCACGCATCTCTGCGTCGATCGCCTCGTCGATTGCTGCCAAGATACCTACCAAACAGGAAAGTATTTACTACCAAGTAGAGAGCCACCAGCAGGGTTGAGATGCCAATATTCCTGTCCGGTCCATCCATGTGCTCACCGCTTCTCAACATCAACACGCCACTCACCCACTGGCGACCGCTCACGGCTAAACTCGGACGCTTCTTTCTCGCTTCTCTGTTTCCCTTTGTCGTTTTAATAAAAAAGGAAGTTTCATACCTATCTAGGTACCTAGTGTACCGAGGAAGAAATGAGACATGGAAACTAAAATGGATGGAAGGAGAAAGAAATTGTAAGACGGGAACTTCAACGGAAGAAAGAAGAATGGAAAAGAAATGGAAGGACGGCAAGCCCCCTTGCTACGATCCTAGCTTGTGCTCAGAATCCTGGCGCGTAGTCGCAGGCTCTTGCAGCAGCCGAGGATGCAGACGCGCCATGCGAACCCCCTTGCTGACCCAACACACCGCGGCAGGCAGGCTGAGGCCCGGAGTAGAAGCCTACTGAGTATGTACATACGGAGTAGATAGAACTACGGAGTAGAAAGGCTTGAATCGAAGCGAAGCAGACGGGATGTTCAAGCCAAACTAAACAAACCAAGTTGTAATGTTGCACTGAAATTGAGTACATTATGTAAATAGAGCATCCGTGCGAGTTAGACTATTTGCTGCTATGACGATCTGCACCCCGCAGGCGCGATCGCCTCGATGTGTACGAATCACCATACACAGCTTTCTCGTCCGTGAGGCCATCAAAGTCATGCGGCGCCAATAATCCAAGATAGCTATCAGTGCGAGACCTCATTGATGTACACCTACAACTGCGTCAAGAACCTCTGGGAATCTACACCGCCGTACAAGAATTCCTGAGTACCTTGGAAGAAGAGGGCCATCTCCGCAGCCTTTTAGATGTGACGACGAACATGACTACGAGATGCATTGTGGACCACGCTTCAGTGTATCAAAGACCGATCGCCGAAAAATCTAAAAACGGATCGTTCCGATCTCTATTTGACAGCAACAATAACTCTCACAGCTCACAGCTCACAGCTCACAGCTCCCAATACAATCTTGAAAGTTGAACGCCAGCATTGACCCATTTTCGTTTCAAACAGAAGGATTCTACAGGCTACGAATCCTATGAGTCCAATGAGTTCGTGGAAAACACCACGTTTTTAATCCTTGTGCTGTCACGACAGACACGAATACGGCACTCGGAAACGCCCTCGACACCTCCTTTCCAGACGCGCAGCAACAACTCTACCTTTGGCACGCTGACGACTACATTGCAAGTCGAATTATCAAATGCTGGCAGGACGGCCCCGACAAAGCCACTTTCAGGGGCCATGAATGACACCTCACACAAACCTACGGCCAAAGTCGAACAAGGCTTTCACTAGTTTGGAAAGAGTGTGCTTCATGCTGTCAACCTCGCTGACTTTGGCAGGATCCGGGACAAGATCTGTGATTACATACACCGCACACGCTACAGCAAATTAGCATATTGGACTAGATATCTGATTGAGGCACGACCAGCTGGATGCCGTGCGTGGCGTGAGCAATGGGTCTATTACTTCACGCTGTACTCCGTACTATCGAAATTTTGGGCAACACACGAACAGCCCAACTGAAGCAGCGTCGGCGACTTGCTATTCCTCCACAACGGGACAATGCGTATGCTGAACACTCAGAGACGTAGTTTCACGCTCTCGAGTCTCCAATATCTGATTTAGTCCGGTGACCCCTTTGACTCGGTGCTTCAAATCCAGGGCCCCCAATCCGAACCGGCCAGTGGCAGCCCAACAATACGCTGGGTACGAACAGAAGGAGTTTCAGCGTCTCCCCCACGAAGGACATTGATCAGAGTAGGTAATTTACAAGGAGCTCAAGGCACCGAGACCACAGCTGCCGTCAACGAGATGTACACGGGGCGAGCAGCGACTGAATTCAAGCATCAGACGCACAGGAAGGCAGGCAAGTCGAGTTGGACAAAGCGCGTGAGACACGCCTCGGGCTTTTGCGCTCATCTCGTGCGTGCGTCTGATGCTTGAAGTTGAGTCGCCGTCTGCTCCCTGTACCTCGCGTTGATGGCAGCTGTGGCCGCGGTGCATTGAGCCCCAAGCTTTGGGTTCTTCATTCGTCCGAGGATTCGTCGTCATCTCGATCGTCGGTTTTGTCGATATTCGAGTCTCTGAGTGGTCGGTCAACATGCGCGTTGACGCTGCGGAGGAACAGTACATTAGCTGACGCATGTGAACGAAATGGAATTCGCAGTCTTGTGCGCTGCTGCAGTCGGACTGTTGGCTGTTAGGTTGGGTTAGGTACATACCTACCTACATACATACTTTGTCAACTGCGAACAAGCTGGAGAAGAAAGGTGTAGAGTTGTGGACGCTGGCACGCGTCACCTGTGTCACGTGATCCCATTCACGTCCTGTTGGCGGCCTGATCAGTGATCAGTGATCAATGATGAATCTGATGAGGACTCAGGAGCACATGGGTCTAGCTGCACAATTTGGCCCCTACGACAGAAGTAGCGCAATTGTGAGAGCCTACAAAGAGCTATATACTCATCCCAACATGATTCGACTGGATCGCAATTTTGCCCTCTTCTCTTCAATTCAAGAGCTTTGAAATTAGAATGCATAATTCACGATCCTCGTCTAAGAGCTCCAAAAAGCCAACATGCGAGAGCAAAGCGATGAAGTACACATCACAAAAGAGGCGTTATTGGCCCTTTCATTCCTGAAAGAACTAGGTAGGTACTAGGCTTGAAGACCTGATATGTAGATGCATGGCCAGCAGAGATGAAATGAACACCACAGAATCAGATTGAACCCCTCTTCTACTTTTATGCCTCTCCATCTCGCTTGCTTCTGTGCTACCTACCTATCGACTCAAACTCATCACAACGCTATTTGGTACGCTTTCGCCCTAGGGTAGGTAGCCCTGTTGTGCTACGCGCCTACGCAGCGTACCTATCTCTGAAACAGTAATCCAGCCAACCGCCTTGAATACGACTGCCTTGCCATTGAGTTGAGAGCAGAGCACCCATCGGTCATGTACAGTGCCTTTCAATCTACACATCGCCCATTCCGGCCGTTCACGAGCTCAGGTTTCCGTGACGTTTAGGCCGCGGCCGCGCCTAGGCCATGAAACCGAGAATACCGTGTATGTACGGAGTACTGTGAAGCGATATGCCGCGGTGCATGAGTTGCATCTCCGTGCTTTCCGCGCAGAACATATGAATATAAAAAAATATGATATTCGGTGTAGTTATTGCATTTACAATTACTGACAACCTTGAGCCCATATGCCTTTTCTTCTCTATGCGTGACGACTAGATACCATGTGTCTAAACCAAGAAAAAAGAAACATGTAAAACTGTAATAGAGGGGATGGAAGTGGTGCCTTGGGAATAACGACGGGGGGAGAATGCAGGGGGGGAATAATGAGAAAAGTTAAAAAAAGTATAGACAAGAAAGGCATGAAAATTTCCTCATGGTCTAGCTACCCATCGGCGACAGAGCAGAAACCATGGATCCTCCTAGGCGATATCGGATGGTGGCCGCCAGCCATTGTGATTACCTGGTGGTCGGTTTTTGAAGTCGGCGGCTTTAGCTCGATTGGACCATCTAAACAAGACGTTAATCAGTGACTGTCCGTTCCCAGCAAGGAAGCTAAAATCGCGCTTCTCAATCAGTTAGGATGGGTGGTTGGATGAGAACGTACATCTTGATGGGCCCTTCGTCGCTACATGACGCAATCATACACGGGTCTGCAGGGTTCCATGTAGCGCCGTTACACCTCTTTGTGTGCCCTGATAGCCTCTCCACAGCAGCCCCTATGCTCTTGTGCCAGATGAACATGCAGCCATCTTCGCTGCCACTCACGACGAAACTTTCATTGGCGCCTCCAAACGTTGATCTAATGATGAAGCGGTCCATCTTATGGCCGTGGAATTTGTGAATTGTAGTTCTCGTCACCAGGTCGATGAGTTGCGCTTCGCTATCTGCTTTGTTGACAAGCAGTGATCGGCAGTCCTGACTGACGGAGAGGGACGTTGGTTGCGTTCCGAGATCTAATTCGTACTCTAGCTCGCGCGTTTGCCCGTTATATACGTATACTGTGGTCATATTGTCCGCGGCAACAAGCCACCGGCCATCAAGGGAGGCGCTCAGTGCTTGGACCCGATGCTTCTTGTTCCATTGTATCAACTCGTTTCCCGCCATGTCGAAGGTACATATGCTTCGTTTGCTATCCAGCGTTCCGAGTATGAATGAGGCGCCGTCGGCAGCCCAGACGCAGGCGCTGACCGGCTCATCGAACCTCGGTAGCTTCTTGATCAGGGATCCAGTCTACCAAACACATGTGTCAGAGAATGGGGTCCGGATTCTTGATAACGTAGGAGGATGAAGGGGGAAGAAGAGATCATATAAAAGCAAAGCCCTACGTACCGCTGAATCCCAAATCCGCGCGTAGTTATCTCGCGAGCACGTCACGAGCATCTGGTCATTCGGACTCCACGCGATGCTCGCCACGCCAGACTCATGATCCTTCTGAACATGAACGACTATCGAAGCCAAGTCCATGAATGTTTGCGTCTCCCATATGGAGACGACGTTTGTGGATCCGCACGAGGCGAGTTTTGACCCGTCATGAGAGAACTGCACTTCCCAGACTTCTCCCATGCCGGCGTCGGGGAGTTCCAGGACGACTTCGGTGGGGAAGTTGGATCGGTCGCATATGTGGTCGGAGTACAGTGAGGGAGACGATGCCGCGGTGTGGTAGATGCAGTTGTTGATCTGACTTTGCTTGACTTGTTGGAGAAGAATGGCAAGACGGCCCTCTGGCAACATGACTGAGGGTGAAATGCAGCCTGTGCACGGCATATTAGCTTCCTGGAGTCTTGAACCTTTATTCGCCTCACACAACTCTCACAGGGGAGGAAGAAAACGTACTCGAAAGATCTATGAGGAGTCTTCTGCGTGATTCGCCTCGTGCCCCGTCCCAGTTCGCTTTTGTCATCAATTCATTCGTCGAAAGGCACATCAAAAGGCTCGACAACAAATGCAACTTGCCCGTGTCGTGGTGCAGTGGCGTCAGCTCGTTCCGGAGTACTTGCAGAGCATTGGCCGTGTCTCTCCTTTCTAGCAGCTCCAGGAACTTTTGTTGACGCAGCCAAAATCTCATAATGACAATGTTTGAGCCGGGTGATAATAATAGGCCGTTGCCCTCTTGTGCGCTATAACCGCCACGACCGCCTTGCCCACCACCCTGCCCCGAAATAGTAGCACCATTCAGTAATTTTTCCGCTTCGGTCCAGGAACCTTCGAGGACCGCTGATCGAAATGCTGCTACGGTAGGACTTTCCAGCTTATGCCCACTGACTTGACTGACACTTTCCGCAGCTGCTTGATAGCCCATGTCGGACAATGCTTGGATGAGGATCCGTGTGACCTCCTCTCTGTCATGGCCAAAATAAGTGTACGCAAGCGGCTCCGACACTGCCCTATTTCCTCCGCTCGACGAGCCCATGGCCCTGCGTGAGCCGTGGGCCGGATCCTCCAGCGAAGCGGCGGGCTGCGAGGCAGACTCAATGGATCCGTGTGGACGAGCACCCGCACTTCCTTTGCCTGCCGCTGAAGACGTAGCTTCAGGCTCCATTATTGAGAAGAAAAATTTCCTTCGCTTGGCCGGGTTTGGAGAGGCTGAACTAAAGAGGGTATCGGTGGCGGCTGTGTCAAGGCTGGTACTGGTCGGCTCAAGGTCTTCTGGCAAGGAAGAAGGGCCAGACGACCGCCTTCGCCGACCGAGAACTTGACTTGCTAGGCCGAGAAAAGCACCCGGTCTTGAGTTGGAAGATTCTATATTCGCAGTCGAGGCCGGAGCGTCTTCGGCAGCCTGATCAGAGAGATCGTGGGGTGGGGATAGGTCAAGTGCTGAGAGGATCTGGCTCGTGAGCTGCTCTGATGTCGGTGACGGAACTAAGTTGTCCACGTTGGTAACGGGGTGAAGCGAACGGGAGTCGGAGGGATGGTCCACGTCGACCGATCCGCGAGCAAGCCGCGGGCGAGAAAGCAGCTTCAGTCAACGCAATCGGTCGTGCAAGGTAGCGGCCGGTGGTGAGACGTTTCAAGCTGGAAATCGAAGCATTCGATAAGAACACGGTTTTCACTGTCGATGGTGATTCTGAAGCAGGTCGAAAATCGTGCGGCCGTTTGGGGAGTACTAACACGACAGAGGTCCCGACAGATCCGTTGAATCCGTCCAAAGAGTCGGCCGGGTAGAGGCTCATGTGATGTGGTGATGGCAAGCAGGAGATAAGATAGCCCTCGTGAGCCAGAGGTAAGGATGCTGCAGAAAAGGATTAATCGGCCTGGTTCGCTTGTGCAGGGCTGTGAGTGCTGTAGGAAACGTGGGCTCAGTGATCTGAGAGGCTGGCGATCACGGAAAGGGCAAATATCAAACGTTGGTTGAGAGCTTGGCGGAGCTGGGGCAGGGCAATGTTGGGAAGTCGTCACTGTCAGGCCGCACGCACGCAATGCTCTGTTATGCTATGTTGTGCTCTGTGCGCAACTTTCGCCCCCAGCATCAGCTTCTCGGACCTCTATCAGCTCCCAGCCCAGCCCAGTGGACAGAGAGCCCCCAAGTCATGTGTGGCTGTCACTACATAGGCTACCTATTAGATAAAAAGCAAGCGGGGCGGGCAGAAGCCACGCTTCAACATGGAGCACATACATGTACATACATATGTACCTGGTAACATGATACAACACCAATACTCTCGAGTCTCGAGTCTCAGGCGATCCCCCAAACAATGCTCCTGCAATGCTTACGATTCCCCCCCAACTCCCCAACAATACTCAATCTATCACTACCAGTGTCGCCGTCGTGATGAATCTAGCTTTTGCAGTCGCAGATCAAGCATCGTGCCAAAAGCGGCTTGCGCGGGACAGGTACCGAAGCGTATCCCGGGTCCCGACATGCCACGACATTCTACATTTTGCCATGTCCTTCAGGCTTCCACAATATTACACGGCATAAGAAAGTCTATAAAACCTACAAGATTGGCTTCAAGATTGGCTTGGCGATGGGCTTCTGGACTGTCTGAAACTCGTCAACTCATCATCAGCCGCCTCCCGAGTCCTGCCTCACCGTCAGCCGCTGCATGTGTAATTTGCATACAGGGACGGTCAGATCCGAGTTGAGCCGATGAGCTTCTTTTCCTCGACATGACACTCTACGTCTCAACACTCCAACGCTCGACGGTCCAACGCAATGCTCTTCTGAGTCGACGTAGATGCTGTGTCATGACCTGGCCGTGGAATTACGATACGGCAGAACGTGTGGATACAGGTAGGTACCTAGGTATGTAGTTACTAGTGACATGCCGCGCAGTCTGCAGAAAACAGTCATCTCGGACTGAATCTGATTCTGTAGATAATACTCTATTCCCCATCCAACCGTTATCCGTCTTTGTGGCTAACCCCTGAATCTGCCTTTCCACCAATTGTCGTGAAGCGGGTGCCTTGGAGTCACAGAGTGTTGTACTTGTGTGA
Organism: Claviceps spartinae; assembly: GCA_018360215.1. NCBI lineage: Eukaryota > Fungi > Ascomycota > Sordariomycetes > Hypocreales > Clavicipitaceae > Claviceps > Claviceps spartinae. The sequence continues at coordinate 17,087 of SRPX01000231.1, read as the reverse complement.
AGGCCGGTGTTGATCCCATCACGTCTTCCCATTGTGCTTCGCGGAGCGACGCTGCTCCATGATCGAGTACGGTGACGTCTTCAACTCTGATTTAGTCAATATCGCGTGCGATTGTATAGCTTTTGCTTAGCCCTAGGCATTCCGGCTCGGTCAAATACCGCCAACTAGGAACTTCTCCAGCCCAGCCAAGGCGAGGAAATCGCCTGGCATGTTTGGTACCCAAGCTAGGTAGGTACTTTATCTTTGTGCAACATGCCACACATCTCGCATCTTTAGCATTCGCTACAGCGGACGCCGAACTTCTCGTCTGTCTGGCTGGCCGGCAAGCATTTTTGAGTATTAAAGAGCCTTTGCATTTGAACCATTGTGATTCGTGACCCAGGCTTGGCTGATCAAAGGCAGAGCTCTGAGCATTGAGTAGGTACCTAACGCCGAACGGAGTGAAGCAGCAGTGTCGACTGCGCCACATGTGGCTGCTATCGTCAAGCGGTACCTGATGTACCTTGGCAGCCCAGCTCGAGGCTGACGTACCGGAAGGTACTTTGTTGCAGCAGCAGCAACCGGCGCCCACCGATTGTGAGAGCGTGTGACCCCTGCCGGGCATTGATGCAGCAACTCAGTTTCAAGTCTGTCTTGACTCTTTCCATGTGAAGCTCCTGATCTGTCATCCTCTGATCTATCGTGTCCACTCTTCAGATCCGGCCTCGCAGCATCACGCCCCCTTCAAACATTGACCACCGATATTCTCGACGACCCACACCCGTCCTTGGGCACTAACTCTAACTCATCCTGCCAGTTTCCTGTCCGACAAGCGACTTCCCGCGGCTGAATCCCGGTGACGCCTCCCCCTCCATCCAGTCAACAACGGGCCGCAACTTCGAGCAGTAGCCTTCGCAGCCGAACGACGATACTGGCAGCAGACATACACACACGACGTTTCGACAACCTCGAGCTACTATAGCGAGGCCGTTCTGTAGAAAGAAATCATGAGTGGAACTCTCGCGACACCGGGTGGTATCTCGGATCCCGCCCTGATCCAGTGAGCAGCTCTCCCCTAATCCGCTCGACAACCCGCATGGTCCGCGCGGCCTGCGCGAAGCTACTGGTGCTGACGATTAGCTCTCTTTAGGCTCGTCAACAAGCTTCAGGATGTATTCTCGACGGTGGGTGTCAATAACCCCATTGATCTTCCTCAGATCGTCGTCGTCGGCAGTCAGTCTAGCGGTAAGAGTTCAGTATTAGAGAACATCGTGGGTCGAGATTTGTAGGTCACTCCCAGCATTACAAGCAGACGATAAGCCAAGGTGCTCTATGTGCTCGTCTAACATTGGTGAACCGCAGCTTGCCTCGAGGTAACGGAATCGTGACGCGACGTCCTTTGGTGCTGCAGCTCAACAACCGCCCGGCGCAGTCCAACGGCGTCAACCCCGATGAGGTGTCCAATGCGGATGACAAAGCTGCGAATGCGGATGAATGGGGAGAGTTCTTGCACATTCCAGGCCAAAAATTCTACGACTTTGGCAAGATACGAGAAGAGATTGCTCGCGAGACCGAGGCAAAAGTTGGAAAAAATGCGGGAATCTCTCCGGCCCCTATCAACCTCCGAATCTACTCTCCCAACGTCCTCACTCTGACGCTGGTTGATTTGCCTGGGTTGACCAAGGTTCCCGTCGGCGACCAGCCCCGGGACATCGAGCGACAAATCCGAGAAATGGTGTTGAAGTACATTGGGAAGTCGAATGCAATTATCTTGGCTGTCACGTCTGCCAACATTGATTTGGCCAATTCAGATGGTCTCAAGCTTGCGCGGGAGGTCGATCCAGAGGGTCAGCGGACTATTGGAGTCCTGACCAAGGTAGACTTGATGGATGATGGAACTGATGTGATTGACATTCTGTCCAATCGCGTGATTCCGCTGCGTCTGGGCTACGTTCCGGTTGTGAACCGTGGGCAGCGAGATATCGATAACAAGAAGGCCATCAACGTGGCCCTCGAGTCCGAAAAGGCTTTTTTCGAGAACCACAAGGCGTACCGGAACAAGAGCTCATACTGCGGCACGCCCTATCTAGCGCGCAAGCTGAATTTAATCCTCATGATGCACATTAAGCAGACGCTCCCCGACATCAAGGCCAGAATCTCCAGCTCCTTGCAAAAGTACTCGTCCGAGTTGGAGAGCTTAGGGCCATCCATGCTCGGAAATAGTGCCAACATCGTGCTGAACATCATCACCGAGTTTACCAACGAGTGGCGAACTGTCCTAGATGGCAACAACACGGAGCTTTCGAGCACCGAACTATCCGGCGGTGCCCGTATCAGCTTCGTGTTCCACGAACTGTACGCAAACGGCATCAAAGCAGTGGACCCTTTTGACGTTGTCAAGGACGTCGATATCCGCACCATTCTGTATAACTCTTCCGGTTCTTCCCCAGCGCTGTTTGTTGGCACAACGGCTTTCGAGCTTATTGTCAAGCAGCAGATCAAGCGCCTCGAAGACCCCAGCTTGAAGTGTGTTTCCCTAGCATACGACGAACTGGTCCGCATTCTGTCTCAGCTGCTCGGCAAGTCCTTGTACCGCCGGTACCCGTCGCTAAAGGAGAAGATGCATGGGGTTGTGATTGCGTTTTTCAAGAAGGCCATGGAGCCTACTAACAAGCTCGTCCGGGATCTGGTGGCTATGGAAGCTTGCTATGTCAATACTGGCCACCCGGACTTCTTGAATGGTCATCGCGTGAGTTGACAATCTTTCCACTCCCCCGCCTACAAATTGTATACACGGACACAACCTGCACAGCTTCTTGACTTTGAAAATGTTTCTAACCCCACCCCATTCAGGCCATGGCAATCGTCAATGAACGCTACAATCCCGCAAAGCCTGTTCAGGTAGACCCCAAGACTGGCAAGCCACTGCCACCATCTAGCACGCCAGCACGCGCCGCAAGCCCTACAGTCCCCGAGATGGACGGTTCGGGTAATGCCGGATTCTTTGGCAGCTTCTTCGCTGCCAAGAATAAGAAGCGAGCGGCGGCGATGGAGGCTCCTCCCCCTACTCTGAAAGCTTCGGGCAATCTCTCTGAGCGCGAGAACATCGAGGTTGAGGTTATCAGTATGTTTTGTGTTGCCTTGCTGTTCTCCTGGAAGTCATGAATGCTAACGTATATCAGAACTGCTCATTGCTTCGTACTACAATATTGTGAAGCGTACTATGATTGATATGGTGCCCAAGGCGATTATGCTGAACTTGGTGCAGTATGTTTTCTCATTTTTACATTGACTCTCTCTTCCTCCTTCTCTCTTCTTAACCCTCTCTCTCTTTCTTCTATCTATTCATCCCTCTTTCTCCACCGCACTCCTTCTAACATGTTCCTGTAGGCTCACCAAGGACGAAATGCAACGCGAACTCCTCGAGAACATGTACCGAACCGACACACTGGACGACCTGCTCAAGGAGAGCGACTTTACTGTCCGCAGACGGAAAGAATGCCAGCAAATGGTTGAGTCCCTGGGCAAGGCCAGCGAAATCGTCAGCCAAGTTCAGTAAAAAGGGGTTTGTCATGCTGATGTAAACCCATATTGATGAACGCGTTGAATGAATACGCTGGGCGTGGATAACGTAGGACGCAAGAGATGAAGGAGATTATCTAACATGACATCCACTGTCGCCATGTGTTGAAGACAGAGTGAGTGATGCTCTGACGAGGGCCCCCATATTTTTTCATTTTCGATACCAACTGGCAACGGGTGCGTCTTTTTCGGTTTAGAGTAGACTAATTTTATGAGAGGCTGATGAAGCGAGCGACAGCTCAGGTAAGCTTCTGGTAGGGCCACTTGCGTGGCATGTTGCGTTCGTTGATGCTTAGCCGGGGATGATGAGTGTATATACGCGGCATGTGAGCTGTTGGTTCACGTGGTACGTGGAGGGAGATGAGTATGTCAAACGCGTCCAAGATGGCACTGAATGGAATTGAATGAACCGGAATGGGGATGAGGCGCACTTGGTTTACGAAGATGTGTATTGAAGGTGTCAGGACTCAGATTAGACGAAGCGTTTAGCTTGATGAAGTTTTGGTACATGAGCATGTCTTTTCTGAGTTTCGTTTTGATTCAGCGCTTGGGTTGAAAGACTTTCTAGTCCCCCGTGCCAAGTTGCCAGTCCAAGCTGCCCACTTTCTTGCCAAGTGCTAATTCGGCATGACTTGGTTTCCTAAGCGTTACAAGCACTGAGAATCTTGAGCCTGTGATGTTTGGCACGAAAAGAAGCCTGATAGGTCGTTATCGTAACTAGTCTATACTATCAAGCCAGAGATCTCACCATAGGCCTTTCATTTCCCCTTGATCACTAACCCAAGATGTTACAGCTTCGAGCGGCTCGATGTGGATAAGACATATGCACCCTCTTGTACATGATAGTCCTTCCCCATCTCCCAACCCAGCCAAGAGCGCAACATCGCTGGGCCGCCTTCTCCTGGAGCCAGAGGGTAACCCTCGTAGCCATCGCCAGGAACACCCGCTCCCTGCCCATGTTGGACAACATCCGAACTCAAATCCGACCCCAGGTCCGAATCTGATGTAGATGCTGATTCAGTAGGCCGCTGCTTAATAGCCAAACACGGCGTACTACACAACCTCACCGCAGGCCTCTGATCTCCCTCCCTCTCCGGATCCCTCTCCAACTCTCCAAACTCCAGCACAGGCACCGCACACGCATCCGTCCCATCAAAAATAACCTCCCACTCATCCCTCGTCTTCCCCTTGAACACATCCCGAAACAGCGCCCTCATACCCGGCCACTTTTCCGGATCAAACCTCTCCCCCTCCCCAAGCCCCGGATGCCCCTCCAGCCCCAACCCCTCGACAAGCCTCCTAAAAAACGGCGGCTCAATCGCCCCCACAGAGAAATACTTCCCATCCCGCGTCTCATACGTATCATAAAACGGACACCCCCCATCCAAGAGATTCTTCCCCCGCCCCCGCGACGCCATCCCATTCTTTAGCCCCAGCCGCGAATACGTAGCCAGATACGCCGCCCCATCAACCATATTCGCCTCCACGACCTGCCCCCGCGACGGCGAGCAAGTCTCCCGCGCAAACAAAGCCAATAAGATCCCCTGGAAGAGATTCGCGCCCCCGCCAGCAAAGTCCGCGAGGATATTCGTCGGGGGGTGGGGCGTATCGTGTGAGCGGCCCAGGAGGCTAAGCGTGCCGGAGACGGCTAGGTAGTTGATATCGTGGCCGGCCATGGAGGCGTAGCGGCCGTCGCGGCGGAATCCTGTAAGGCGAGCGTATATGAGGCGTGGGTTTAGCGGGAGGAGGTCTTGGGGGCCGAGGGAGAGTTTTTCGAGAACGCCGGGGCGGAAGGGGTCGATGAGGATGTCTGTGCCTGGGATGAGTTTTTTTATGAAGGCTATGCCGGTGGGGGATTTGAGGTTGAGGGCTATGGAGGCTTTGTGGCGGGTGAGAGGGTCGGAGGGGGGGAGGGAGGTTTGATGTGTGTTGTTGTTGTTGTTGTTGTTGTTGGGGGTGGGTGGGCGGTCGATGCGTAGGACGGAGGCGCCGGCGTCGGCGAGGAGCATGCCTGCGAAGGGGCCTGGAGAGAATGGATGAGGTTAATCGGGGGGTTTGTGTTGGACAGCATGGCGGGCGTGAAATGTTGAGAGTTTCTTGAGCTTCATGTGGGTGTGGTTGTGGTTGTGGGAAAGGGGAAAGGAGAGGAGAGGAGAGGATGGACGGACCAGGTGCCAGGCCGGCGAATTCGATGACTTTGAGGCCCGTCAGGGGAGGGGGGCCAATTGGTGAAGACGATGTCATGGTGATGTTCTTTTCTTTTCTTTTCTTTTCATGTTTCTGCTTTAGAGTGGGATCGTATGCTGAAAAGGGGGCGGTATCGTTTCGAAGTCGTTGCGTTGTCGATTTTCTGCTTCAATTCTCTGATCCTTGCTACCTACTTAATCACAGACGAGAGAGTAGCAGGTGTACGCCGCGTGAACATGAGGTCCAACGAGACGAACAAATTCCGTCGACAGGACTGACAGCCATCACGTCCGCTTTTCGCACCCGAGAGGACCGGGGAGTCGGGACAAGGTATCTTGACGACGGTGTCCTGCGCAAGGTACCATCTTGTGCTGGAACGGCGTGGCGGATAGATTTGGATGCCGCGGTCCAGTACCCGGAAGTGGAGGCAGAAGCGGGCCGGACTGGATGTCGCCGGATCGGATCCGCAGGTGCAGCATTGCCTCGCATGATATGATGCAGCCGCATCTTCAACGCTTCCTCCTTGGCACGTAGCACAGTCTCCCTACCCAGTTGTCACTCAGGTACATACCATGTGTTACAACGATCAGATGTGACCTCAAACAACGGGCCGCAGAATCTCGAGTGTCACGGCAGCTCGTTGCTCCCTGTCAAAGTACCCCCCCTCGGTAAGCAACGTCAAGGATCCCTAATCTAAAGCTTGCACAGAGTCCTTTTGCACATTTCCGAACATAAGCGCCCTCCCTCTGCCGTGGATTCCACGCACAGGCTAGCAATCAGATGAATCGGATGCAACCTTTGTGGAGTTGAATCGTCATCATACAAACCGAGTTTGATGATGAAAAGAGCTATACCGCTCATACGGAGTACACGACAACGCATGTCATCATTGTTCCGAGGCCCCTGTCCGAGGCGCTGCTGTCGTCCGAAAGGGTGACGGCGTAGCTTGAAGTGTTGCTTAGCTCCGCTGCGGTACTGTGAGTTCCGAACCCGTTCTGAACCCTGCTACATGCTACTGAATGTCAAGAACACCTGGGAAAGTCCATCACTTGCGTGTTATTCAATGAAATGGGCGAGCAGATGATGATTGAAGGCACATCTTGGAATAAAATCCACCGAAATTCAGCTCGCCTGCTTGCTTCTTGCATGCCAGCTTATTATGCATACCCAACGCCTGATTCACCAAGCTGAAAAAACACATCCCACGTAGCCGGCATTTCCAACACCCCCAAAACCTACGGCGAAGCTTCTTCTTGCCGTGCATATCTCTCCTCCTCTTCTTGCTCCTCATCCTCATCCTCATCCTCATCCTCATCCTCATCCTCGATCCCCAAAACCGCTGCCACGCTTGATAGACGCATCTGCCTTCTCGCAACTAGATCCGAACACGGCAGACTCGGCCGCGACTGGTTCAAGATGGACTCCTGCGATCCAAACACACGCGGTGATATACGGACCAAGATCAAGCGTATGGTGGGAAGACTGACGCCGACGACGCCGACGTTGATTTCAATGGTGGACCACAAAGCCACGTCGTAGTATTCCATGGTCATATTGATGGAGTCATCGAAGTTGGACAGAGAGGCGAGCCGAAACGTGGACACTATCGTGATGCTTCAAGAAGTCAGCATATAATCCAGCGTTAGACACAACAAATAACTCATGTATAGAAAAAGGCCAGAGAAAATGGGGGGGGGGGGGGTGCAAAAATACAACGTACAAGGTCCCCATGAGAAACATGATCACAACACCAGTCTTATGCTTCCAGTGCAGCTGCAGAGTCCGCACCCGATACAGCGGAATCATAATCATCCACAAATCCAGCGCAACATTCAGCGACCCATTCACGTATGCCAACGGCGCCGAGGGAATACAAAAGCCGTCAATCCCATTATCCACAAACTGCCTCCAGTAATACGAGACAGGCCTGCACTGGAACAGCGTGACAAGAATGCTCGCAATCGCCAACGTGGAATTGAACACCACGCAGCCCCAGAGCAGACGTCGTGTCCAGGGCCCGGTGCTCGCGCTCGGAAAAATAGTCATGTAAAACGCCAGAAGCGCCATCTTGACGAGCGCGATATCAAGAAGGTACAGCGACTCCAGGATCCAGAAGTACAGCGCGAATTGGGAAACCGTACTTGTTGATAGCGTCCATGTATCTCTTCCCATGCCGTGTTGCACCAGGCCGGCAATGTTGACGACGGAGCACGGTAGACTAAACACCATGATGGCCACTACGACCCAATCCTCGGGACCGTATCGTCGACTTGAGCTATAGTATCGTTTGTAGACGAGGCGCGCTGTTGTGACGAGTATGGAGAGAATGGCTAGGCCGATGTTGACGGCTAGGTATTCGTGTGCTCCTTTTGATGTTTGGCGAATGGTGCCGAGGCATGCTGGGCTGGTTATTCTTTTTGCGGCTGTAGGTATGGTGATATAAATGGTCTTTGAGTCAGCGAGTGCTTTTTTTGTTGTTAACCCCGAATGACGGGGGGAACGACGGACTGGGATTTCAAGGGGATGAAGTGGTTTTTTTTGGTTGGGGGGGGGGATTAACGTACACATAATGTCTTCATAGCTGCACGAGGGTCGCAGGCATGATGGCGAATTGTCGATTGCATTGTCGACTTGACACGCGCAGATCTGATCCGTGCAGTTCGTGTCTGTGAAGCTTTGGTCCGTACATTGTAACTTGAGACGAGAACGAATGATCAATATTTATTTATATAAGAACCAATTGGGGAGAGAACAAGGTATGTATCTTGGCATGCGGTTGTTTTTCTTCTCAAGAGGGGTGCGGGGGAGTTGTTTGACAGTTTGAGGCTCATCGATTAACTAGCCAGGATAGCTAGCCGGAGTATGGGGGATCATTCGGGCAAAAGGGATATGAGGTTCTTACACACAGTACAAGGCGGCAAGTCGGATATAGAAAATAGGACAGAGGTAGAGTTGGAGCGTCGAGTCTGAGCGCGCCCGAGCCCCAGGCCGTGGAACAAGCTGATACAGAGCATCATGAGCCAGATATTCGTGTGCCGGAGCGGCATCGCAGCTCTCATGATGGGGGAGAGCCTGCACAGCAGGCGAACCCTGCGATGGAGTGAGGATGCAACATTCAAGACATTACACTCGTTGCGTAACGAATCCAGGTAGGGGGGAGTCGGGACAGAAGGAGAAAAGGGGGCTTCTCCTCGAAAACTTGTGCGTCTGGACGATTGGGAGAAGAGAGACCGCTTTTGGACAAAAGTGGCACATACTTTGAGAAATTGTGCTTCTTGTATGCTATCAGTTACTCCGTAGATGCATCAGTGGCTGAAGCTTATTGAGAGTCTGAGACACACGAGACACGAGACACGAGACATAGGAAGGCTTTTGCCCTAGGCCTCGTCTGTCTGCCTGCAGATTCTCGCAATGTCCCCCTCTCAGCACTAACAGCGGCCTATGTAACCCATTTCAAGATACGGCAGACGTTTTAACATCGATAGCTGTGTAGATAGAGTAGATAGCCGGGACGGTCCATCACATGGGGGTTCTCGACTCCGCAAGCGGACACGATGCGCTTGGCCCAACTAGATGACGCTGCTGGATCCTGGACATTGCGAACCCAGTCTCTGGTCTTGTGTTCCGCAGATGTCGACGACGGGTAACTTATTAGTAAAGCCCAGATGAGATCTCGGGGAGAAGATGTCGGTCGGCGGCAGTGGCGCCGGGGCCGAGGGAACGCATGTCGATAGGTATGTACTCCGTACATTAGGTACATATTCGATTGCTGGCACTGGGCAGTGGGCAGTGACTCCCCCACCCACCAGTGTTCACATGGCTGACACTGGTACTCCGAAGTTATGTACCTATTACAGTATGATTAGGAGTTGTTTGCTTGCGCCGTTTGGCCTTGGAATGGACTGGACTGGACGGGTTGATGACAACTTGAACAAGCAAATTGCCCTCGTCTCAGTCGTTGGCGTGGCGAGGGGTCCCGAATCCCGATGCTGCATCGCTCCATCGGACCGATTGTGCGGTTGAAACTTGAAGGTCCTTTGGCCTACCTATGTACAAACATTAGGTATCTGTACCTATGTACCTACCTATGTTTGATCGCGGAGTTGTTCTTTTTACGGCGCAACGAAAGATCCGGCTGTCAAACCCGACAACGCCGCCAAACTGCCAAACTTCCAGATCGACCACGAGAGGGCTTCGTGCCTCATGTTTCTGCGGAGGCGATTGACGAACGCACAACGAGCATGACAAAGCCACGCAATGCCCATTTTTAGCAGAAGGTTATACCCAAAAAAGACACCAAGTCGCGCGCAAGTATTGTGATATGCCGCTTACACGTTCTTGCACCTTCTCATTGGTGTCTAATCAACGGATCAGGCTCACTCTAGGGTAATCCTTGGCCTACAGGCAGCCTCGTGAGAAGTTTATGAGATGATTTTTCTGGAGGAAGATATCGGGAGCAGGAGTAAGACGAGGGCTTGCCACATATATAAATCCGAGCTTTGGCTCGTCTCCTTCATGACATGCAGGCTGCCGCCGAGGCCATGGAAACGAGCGGGTTGGTTCAGGTGAGTCGTGGTGACACAGCGGGAGCGGATCGGCTCCGAATCCGACGCGATGCACGTGGAGCAACGGTGCTCTGCGCACTTCTCCAATTAGGTTGCCCCACGGGGGTAACGGCCACTTTTCGACAGGTGCGTTTCGATTCGACAATCTGCGACACCCTCATCAGCATCGCAAGACTCGTACAGAGCGGTCACCGCAACTTGGTAAGCCGTCAAGTCAACAGCACGCATTGATACCTTGTCTTATATTCATTGCCGTCTGTGCGGATGGATTCACAACCATGGATGCGGACACGGAACCCGAGCCAGCGAGAATAACGGCCCCTTCTGCTCACGAGCTGCAAGCTCAAGCTCAAGATCAACGCCGCCAGTTGTCCTCGGATCAGGAACCAGCCCGGCCTTCTCACTCGACAATCGACCTCGGTGAGCATACATCCCCCGCGCCCACGCAACGACTAAAAAAATCGTCATCGACTTGCTCCACCTGTCGATGTCGCAAAGTGCGCTGCAACGGAAGTCGGCCAGTGTGCTCTGGCTGCCAGAGGCTCGGCTTTCCCTGCTCCTACGATGATGCTGATGCAGATAGCTTGAATATGGCTATACCACGGCGAAGAGTAAAACGGGCTTGCCTGAGCTGCCACAGTCGCAAAGCCCGCTGCTCAGGCCAGACGCCAGCCTGCGATCGATGTCGCGTTCAGGGCATCCATTGTGTGTACCGTTCAGGGCGACGAGCCCTGGGAACGACATCTCGGGGCAATTCTCATCGTGCACAGACTCCTCGTAGCCAGGAAGGCGATGAAGGATATCGCCAGAAGGAGATGGATCATGACGGAGTGGAAGGCGCCGATACGTCTCCTATGGATCAGGCAAATACCCCGAGCACTTTCAATCAAGACAGGTAAGCTGCTTCCTTTGTCGCGGCGCGATACACTCTAGACAGCACCACTGACTAGAACTTGATATGAACTGCAGTGCTGGCAACGAGCCATTCTTCGATTCAGTCATCGGGCGCGCTTTCGACCAGTTCTTCCGCCACGTACATCACATCCCCATGTACTCGTTCTTACATCGAGCATCGCTCATGGAGCAGCATCATGCTGGAAAAGTGGACAAGGCTCTGCTGTTGGCGCTCATTGGCATTACGTCGTGCCTCACAGACATGGGCCCCGGCGTGCGCGAGTACGGCGACCATTGTATCGACCGAGCTGAAAGCTTGATCTTCGCCGACTACTCACGACCCTCAACATTCAAGGTGCAGGCTCTGGTCCTTATGATCAAGCATAGGATACTTTCGAATAGGTACCCGAGTGCCTTTGTGCTTCTCAGCATGGCCTCCAGATTCGCCGCGGCCCTTCGTCTGAACCACAAGAGCCCCAATCTCTGTTTTCTGGCGCAGGAATCCCGACGAAGACTCATGTGGTCATTATACTGCATCGACACCGGAATCGCTGCCGGCTATCGGGATTTTGCGCTGTGGCGGGCAGACCGAATCTTTGTCAGCCTACCTTGCAACGAGAGAAATTTTGAATTCGACCTACCGCAGCCCGCTGAAATGCTCATACCCGACAGTCCCGGTGCAGATGCGCAGCAATTCGAGAATATTGGGAGTCTAGCTCTGCATATCCGCATACTGCACCTGCGCCAGAAGATCATTGAGTTCACCAAGGATGTCCTCGTCAGTCGAACAATCACAGACACGTCGAGCTTGCAGGAGCCTATCTTGGCCTTACACAATCAATTGGATGACTTCGCCGGCAGACTCCCCGCGTCTTTCCAATTTTCAGAAAGCTCCCTCCGGCTTCGCGCCTATTCGCCTCGCATCTGTGTTTTCGTCATGATGCATATCTGGTGGCACCAATGCCACTGCGACTTGTACCGTATGACCATGGTCGGGTTCCGAGAGGCGTTGCCCGAAGCGACTCTTGTCCGCCTGGATCCAGGGTTTCTCACACACTGCCGGCGCCAGTGCGTTGAACACTCGCTCGCCATGGCCGATATCTTTGCGTCAATGCAGAAACTCGGTGCGAAACCGGTGGCCGATTTAGATCTTGCCCTGTGCGCCTACCAGTGTGCTCGCATGCTCAAATACGCCCTGCATGGCCGGGGAGACCAATTTGGCTTGACAGCCGAATCTGTCACGGAAAAGGCACAGGTCTGTCTCGAGGCTATCAAGCAGTGCTGCATGGGACCCGCGGCAGGTGCCATTCGGTCCGACTTGGAGAGACTGATTAGCCAAGATCTCAACGCGGAGGCATCATCTTCCCCACACGAGACTTCTCGTGATGCCCACGAGCCCAACCGCGCTCAGGTCTCTGACACCGACATGTCCTCTGGGCATTCTGTGCTAGGGAACATTGAACTCACCGAGGACCCAGCAGTGATTTCTACATTAGCGACTCGGACAGCACGTAATCAACCACATCCAACGGAAGTGTCCTTCCTAGGTCCTCAAATCGTACCCTCGAACAGCATGCAAGCATTGCTTTCTGCGGCTCAGACTACTCAAACGTGCCTGGCGACACCTGACCTCTGGGGCATCACCACCCCGCAAATGCCCACCTTGACACCGGCACTATCTCTAGCGAATGTAGATCCTGGGATTACGGAAGAGCATAGAGAAGGACGCCACGCATCACAGGAAAAATCGGACTCGGCGTCTCACGAACTCAATAGCGCATACGAAGGTGTCCTAGATGGCTTTGATCAAGACCACGGCCTTGCCCACGCGATGGGTGTAGAAGCGACGCCATGGAACTGGAGTCGAGACTTGCAGTGGCCGGATTTTCTAAGCAACGGCGTTGGAGTGTGAGGTTTGAGGATCATGATGGTGGTGTTAGTAGATGGCAGATGGCAGGTGGCAGGTGGCAGAAGCTACGAAGATGCACCATGATGGATGTTGTGTGGGGGAAAACGATGTGCAGTGACGAAGTGGTGATGTCGTGATGATGGATGTGTGGATGGGTAATGACAAAGGGTTGGAAAAACAAGCCCTGCAGCGATCTTTGCTTGGGAACCATGGAAGAGTTGTAGATATAGAGATGGAGCTTTCATGATGGACATGTGCAAAACATGAGAAACGAGTTCATTGGAATGGAACTTCTGATGAGGGGCACATGGGAAAGATGAGGAATTCAAATTGGAACTTGAAGAACAGTACTCCGTGAGTTTTGATGACTCACCTTGTAGACATGAGATGAGCACCAAGTGTAAGTAAGGACTTAGGAGGGGAACACTCTGCCGTGATGAATACATGGTATACATTGTCCATTACCCGGATAATCTCCCATCAATGATCAACGACGACGCAGTTTGATTTGGCTCAAGCTTCTCACTCATGATGTTATAGGTAGATTGATCATTGAGTCTTACAATGCGGCAAGGGGCAGTGGTGAGCACATACCTACCTACGTTGGCCAGCTCATAGATGAGGAACTGGGGCAAAAGATGCCTTCTTCCGGCATATCCGGGTGCCGGTAAACCGTAAACGAGCCCGGCATTGGGCGCTCTCTGAGCTCTCTTCTGAGCACTCCGGGCCTCCGGCATAACTCCATAGCCATCCATCATCCATGACCATAGCCTTGATGCCACATATGTTTGTGGGCACTGGGCGACGTGAAAGCAATGGGCTGGCTGGCTGGCTGGTTGGTTGGTACACAATGGCAACTGCAGGTGTAAGCGACGGGCGTAAGTTAACCCCCCGTGCGGCGTACCGTATGCCAGAAATCAAGTCTCGATTCAGACCCGAAAGTTCTTGACAGAGTCTTGACTCGTGATGTCTAGACTCTAGGGCAGCGGGCTTATTAGTCGCAGATACATAAAAGTACAAAGAGTCTAGAGATGCACATTGCAGGAACTCTTTTGCGTTTACTCGGTAGGTTTAAATATACCGGGTGGCTCGGTCCATGTCTCCATGTCAGTTCATGAGCTCAAACCTCCAATGGCAACGCTGGTTCCTGCATGAATCAGTATGCTTAAAAAGACATCTGTGATACTACATCATACTACTAACTAGACTGGTGATAGGGTAAATGGTCTGGACTCTGTAGAAGGCAATGGCGTTTTACATACATGATATGATGATACATCATACAGATGTGGAGTCACTCGTTTATATGTACAACAGCCATAAACGACAATATGAGATCTTCCTTAAAATCCAAATGATTCGTCAAGTTGATCCTGAACTCGCCCGCTTCAAGCTTGTACTTGAGTCTCTTGTATGACTATGACACAGCATACAGGTAACAGGGGGCTCAGGCACGGTGTACCAATTTCCATTGTCCATTGATGTCCAGAGTACCGGGTTAGCTAAGCAACGCATGTTCTTTCGTGTAACTTTCTAAGCCCGGCGATTCATGTGCGCTGATTTCTCAAATTTCTAACAGTAGTCCGAGACCTCTCACTGGCTAAAAGCCTAAACTACCTATGTCAAACTTGAAAGCAATGGGGGTGGTCATGCTCCCGCGTCTCTCGGGAGTCGGGAGGACACGATCCTGGCGTACACTACCTATACAGTGTAGATATCAGATGACCAATCTTGATGTATCCTGGTCACGGTCTTGGGGACTTGTTTTCTCTGTCTCTTGAATGGTGTAGTTACACAATCATTATATCATACATGCAAGTCGACTAGTCCGTATGACTATGCCACGCGGCATCCCTTCTTGCTGAGTTAATTCTTGAATCACGCCATTCATCCTGATTCCTGGCTGCGGACTTGCAAGTTACTTTCTGGAAACACGCCGTCATTTTTTTTCGTCATGTTTTGTAGATTGTATTTTCGACAGCAAGTTGTGCCGTTTCTCTAGCGCGCTAATAATTATATCTATCCACAGAATCCTCCGCCACTGAAGTCTCAGCGGGCGCTTCAGGCTGGAGCCCACATGATCTCGAATCGTCTTTATATAAATTCAGAGATTCAGATTTCTATGTACTTGCCCCGTTGTTGGGCACTTATTTGCCATTGCATCTGTTTCAAGGTCTCGAGTTAGCATGTAGTCACACGATTCGCGAACCATCATACAAAGGTGCTAAAGATACATAAAGGAGAAGATGTCGGAAAAGAACGTACGGGTGGCGAGAGTTGCCAATGGTCTGGGAAACACACTCGACCATATCAATGGTACCGGTGCAATAAGACGGACAGGCACCACGTCCTGAGCTTGAGTCGACGACCTGTAACAAGGTAACGAGAAGTTTAGCGGGGTTGATCTAACGGCGAAGCATAGACTGGAAAAGAAAGATGAAGAGGGTTCATACGCAGCAGTGTGATCCATCAGCCATCTTGCACTGGAACCAGCCGCTACAGGCCTCGGCGACGGCAACGGAGGCCAGGAGATTGACGAAAATAGACGCGATACGGACCATGGTGGCGGTTTATAGAGGGTGTGAAAGAAAAGAATAAAGATGGGTGGGAGTTGTGACTTGTTATAAGTTGGAAAGGAAGTGTTGGTATTGTGGTGTTTTGAGATAGACTTCCAGAGCAGAGGAGGCATTCTTGGTCTTATATACTCGTCGATCGTCGAAATTCTCGCGAGTCACATCGCAGACCGAAGGTAGTAAGGTACGGAGTAGAGTCTAGACTCCCCCCTCCCTTCTTGGCAAACATTCATCGAGGAGGTTTTGCCCGTCACATGATGCAAATATTCGTCCCAATGACACCCAACCGCTTGTACATACCCTGATGCATATGAGTATGTAACCGTAGTGACCCTTGAATCTTGATACCCCCGAGGGGCCGAGACGGATAATGCTTATGTGCCAAGAGGCGATGGATGGACCACAGAGGTGCTTGAGATGCCTGCTGGCCTGCTGGAAGGGCGACTTTCTAAGCCAATCTTCTTTCGATCCGGGGAGGCGGAAGTATGTCGCATAGCAGCTAGCTAATACTTATGAGGTATGTGCATACCAGGTAGCGAGACCGGCGGGGGCAGATTCAAGATGCACACAACACGGGACGCAGCAAAGGTGTTTCGTCATGCCGACTTTGACCTATCGCGCCGCCCGAGACGGCTTACATGATTAGATGTTTGGGCCATCTCCGGAGTATTCCTCATTGCTCAAGTTTGAAGTTCTGGTTAGTGGAAGGGAGAGGCATCCACTCCGACTCCGCCTCCGCAAGTCGTGTCCCCCCCCCTCCCCCCATGCGGCTTCATGACCCGTGACTGGCTCCAGATTCTTTCGGGGCCTTGGAGCCAAGAAATCCACCAAACCTTCATTTAACAACTCATCTTCACGATGTGTTAACTTCATGGTCTGTTTTCTCGAGTTTCTGGGTTCATCACTTAGATTAGTCCGCTTTCTCTGCAATCAGGCTGTATGGAATTTTGGGACATAATGTGCTGGCAGAGGTGATGGAAGTTGCAACTGCCGGTGAGTGCCCGTTGTAGATCTGTATGTATGTACATTGTATGTATGTATGTAATCGGGCCGCTTTACGGGCTGCGCCGTTGCGCCGCTGCGGCTAAGGCTTGATTGTGATTGCGAGTTCGGGCAAAATCTAGCGCGGGCCAGGGGTATGTATGCTTCTTTTTTGTTCCGTTGTCAGTAGGTAGTACTGTAAGTACATAACCATTGGGGATCTGGCATGTATGTAATCTTGCAAAACAGGAAGCTCGAAAAAAAGTAGTTCCACATCGGGGCGATACCGCATACCGCGCCATAACATGGTTAAAATAGGGTCGGGATAATTCCACTGCCCTAATAATTTAGGTCGGGATATTTCCACTGCCCTGATTATTTCCTAAGTATCCGGCTACATACTGTACAATTTTTAAT